>JAVCKZ010064969.1:0-14732 GCA_034780755.1 Lepetodrilus elevatus
GAGAGAGAGAGAGAGAGAGAGAGGGGGGGAGGTAGAGGAGGAGAGAAAGAAAGAAAGAAATTTAGCGATCATATGGTAAATGCATTTTTCAGTTTCTAAATCGTGAAATATGTCAAGTTTAGCTTCATTCCAATTCAAAACTTTGTTCGTCAATAATACCTTCATAACAGAACGCTGCCAGAACAATCCGAGAAAATAGCTCCAAGTACTAGCACGTGATGTAGGCTAAAGTGATGGCAATGGTCGTACAGAAGTTTCCACATTTTAACGGATACAATAAATACAGTGGTCGCATATTTCACACGTTGACACGGTGTGCAAATCACATATATTCATATCTAAGGAACGATACCGCTGTTATAAATACATGTAAAAGTCTAAGAATCTTTGTGTTATTCACAGTCTATTCACGCCACACATCAGCTGTAAATGATCCAGATTTTTTTTAGGAATGTCTGAATGCGCAGATAATTATCTTATTTTTTATTGTGTCGCATCTGTTTCAGGAAACTCTGGTTGTCAGTAATTAATTAATTGAGTACAAATCACCTGTGTTTTCTCCTTTCCTGCGATAAATTAGCCATCTAAAAGTTCGTTACTGACATATGATTGTTTGCGCAGTAACCAAAGTCGCTAGGATTGTTTTCGATAGTGTTACTGTGAGCTATGCCTCTCCTTCATGCAATCCATTCCTTTCTTCCACAGCACACTACTGCCTTGTCAGTTTGCATACGGTTACCACCGGGAATCATTATACACGATAAATTAATTTCCCCTCTCTATATAATGCTCTTATATCGAAAGCATATGTTTTGCTAAGAAAAAATAATACACGGCTTAATATTGACACAAACTCGTAATACATGCCATATGTTTATATCAAATATTGTATATCGAAATGATGACATCGTATAAATGAATTATGAGATATGATCGTTATTCAGGATCATATCAGACTAGGAAAGGCCTGTATTGTATCTGACTATCTTGAGGCTATGTTGTTTCAGATACGTGTACAGTCAGTGTTGAGTAACTTCGTCACTGAGGGGCGCGTGACGTCGGACTAAATGTTCTCTAAATATACAATACAAACTCACAAGATACGCAAGGGAAAACATCTCCGAAGTTAGGTACATTTCTACTGAAATATGCAAATAAACAAAGACGTAACACGTGACATTTTGTGAGGACATGGATATAGACCTTTTCGGAAGTCGTGCTGGGAATGTATCTCGTTTGAAAACAAATATAGCGGTACTCGGTGTTACTATAGAGTGTGTACGTGTGTAGAAACGGTATCAGTAGTGCATGCAGCTGGACTAGAGAACGTTGACTCCTGCTAATGTTATTGTCTGTAACGTACAGGTAATACAGTATAGATCTAGCTGGCTGTTGATGACGTAAACAAATGAAAATGTCTTATGTTTGCATATTTTTTTTATGTTCTGTTTTTATTTTCTGTTTTTATGTTCTGTTTTCATTTTGGTATTTTTTATGTCCACATAAATTATTTACAAAAATAAATATGATATTAGTATTGCCTCCAAAATATCATGCTCTACCTATAGCGAATGGCTACTCCGTGGAAGGTAGGCTACCATAGTAGCCATTAGCTGTAGGTAGAGCATGTCAAAATATCTGACATAGACTCTAGTCTATTGGTAAAGATAGGTAATCATATACCTGGTACATATGACATGCATTCTAATAAACATAATTTCAGTTCCTTCTATTTTCTACGGTACATGAAAGATTATGTAATTCAGATTTGATAGGTGCAATATAAAGGTCTCAATAGAGCCTATCGGCCTATGTAGGTGTCATATGAGCACACTTCCGGTTTAGACACGTTTTAAGGATTTTCGTGATTTTTCGTGCCACGGTAATTGTAAGAGAATTACGGTACGTGAGAGAAATGTGGTGTTAATACGTTAATATATTTGTCATTGGTGCCTTATAAATGCATAATATTTTATCTGAGTCTATTTCCGAAAAACGAAAAATAAAAGAGAAAGACATTGAATATCGAAAAAGGAAACGAAAAAGGAGCCAACTTTCCATTGCCTATTTACAACCCATAACGTTATCTGTATAAATATGCATTTGACATAATTGTAACGATAACTATTTGACACCATAATAATATGGATATAAATATATACATTGAAATAATAGTAAGATTGTTCAATTTATTATTTAAGCAAAAAGTGTCATTATTAACGTTTGAAATACGCGTGATATTTATATTATTTCTTGGTGTAATAATAAGAAAGCTTGAACATAAACTTCTTCCATGCATGAAATGAACATTCAAGATGACAACGATCCTTAGGATTTTCAAGTTCTTTGTCCGCGTGGTTTCATACAGATGGCATTAGTGGGTGTAATCTACAACAACCTTGAACAGCCATAATTACTTCTCCCGAGTAAAACTGACGTTATTATTTATAAGAGCGTTTGCGAAAGAAAACAACCTTTTTCTTCATTATCACGGTTTCCGGGGGAAGCAAAGCTATTGGAAGGATTCATTGTTATCGTGGTTAGGAAAACTGAATGACATATTGAGAAGTGCATTGGGAAAAAAATAATGCGACTTAAGTACTTTCAATTTCGAAGTAAATCGGATTTCATTTATAACAAAAAGCGTGAAGGGTTTCAGAGAATGGCCGCCATTTATTGTACCGGCTTCGTTCCACTTCCGTAATGTTTCTTAACGTGTGCGTTTACCGGTGATCACTGATCGATCTAATAAGCAAATGATCGATTTCCCTAAACAATAGGAAATTGAGGAAACCTACGCCAGCCTGAAGCCCTAGTTCAATATTGACTCAGTGTCCGCATTCAAGATGGCGGCCAAATCAAGATGTGGTCGAGATGTGGTCAGTTCCTTAGGAAATGAAGAAATCCATCTTGACTTGTTCACGTGTAATCAGAACGCTGGCCGAGTGTCCATATCAGCTGACAAAGACATGTTACAAGACGGCATCAGAACGTGTGTGAGTTGAAGACATGAATACAACCACCATTATGTAGTTAGTGACCAATGCTGAACATAGCTGTAAACAAAGTAATAGAAAAACCGGCAAAGTAATCTGATTCTAACTTGACCCGTTATCCTTTGGGGTTTATGTCCCACCAAGATATATTGACGAACAGAAGGAAGAAAAGTTGCAAAAAGAAAGATATATAGGCTATACAGGAGGGAGAGAGAGAAAGAGAGAGAAAGAGAGAGAGAGAGACAGAGACACAGAGAGAAAGAGTAAGCGAGAGACAGAGAGAGAGAGAGAGAGAGAGAGAGGGAGAGAGAGAGAAAGAGAGAGACAGCAACAGAGACAGGTAGTGGTTGTAGAACCATATACTCCAACTGTGCACATAAATAGCTGTATTATTCATTTTTGCATATGTCACTGTCAACTCTTCATATTTATTTCTTCGTAATATAAGTGACATCTTTGCCTAGTGACGTCTTCATGACTATGAGATAGACCAAATCCATAAAAAGGACATTACATTTGACCAGTAAAATGAAAATTTCACAAAACGGCAATTCCACAAAATCACGTTTATTAAAGGTAAACATTAAAGTGCCACAAATATGGCATAATCAATTTTCAGTGGTCGTTAATTCAGTTTTCTTTCCATTTTGCAGTAAAAATTTGCAAAGATACTGTTTACGATCGTCCATAAATTTTATCAAAGTATTATTATAAAACATTTAGATACCATTTCAGCCATTAAGCAGCCAAATAATTACGGCAATTTTGAGAACATCATTGACATTTAAAAAATGAACGACATGTTGCGCAATAAATTCCAACGGTTATTTTCATTCTGCAAATACATATTTTGCTTTATTGAGTTTTGCCAACTTTTTGGTAATATTATATTATTTCTCGTTCTCGATGCCTCGTGTGGTAAGCAGAAATACTAATTGATACGCGGAACATTGCAGAAATACATACATATACAACAATACCTATAGTTACATTGACATACGTTATTTGATAGAAAATATATAATTTATATGAATATATGAATATATGCACTTCCTGTTGATAAATCACTCTTTAAGACTCTCTGTACATTCTCTATCAAATAACCTATGTCAATATAGGTATATTGTAAATTAATGTGTTTCTGCAATATCCCGGGCATCAATCAATTCAACCATATTTCCAGACGCGATCGCTGGATCCAAAGTTAACTAAATAATGTCATCATGCTGTTAATTTCCTGGCACAATAACCTCAATATATTTCTTTCGTGTCATATTGCAGTTTCAGCAGACATTACTAGCTTCCTAGTCACGTGCTGGTTAGATCTGGTGGTGTAACGGGATTGAATTAATGAAACATAAACGTCTTGTCAATTTGCATTGATACCACATCTCCTAACAATAGAAGCGGGAACAAATGCAAAAAGGGATTGTTATTGTTGATGTAAAGTTTCTCATTCGAATTTTCCCAGTTAGCGCGATTGGTTTCGATTGCAAATATCAATCACAGTTTTATTTCCGATAAAAGATTACAGGTAATGTTAGATTTCATCCCGGCGTTATCTGTGCGTGCTAAAGCGAATAAAGAACGAATTGCCGCTTGGAATTAATGGGAAACGAGCAAAAGCAGGTTACATGATTACTGAAGGGCAACATTGAAATTCTATGTCCATCTTATTAACCAATAATTTATGAAAGTGCATGAAGCGTAGATTTGATGCCTTAAAGCACGTGTCGCACATGTCACGACACAACGCCATCTAGCGTAAAGGGTAAACCACTCGGGAATATAGAAATGTAATGAATTTTGCCAGACAAAAGCGATGTTCATGCGAGGTTGATGCTAAGCTTGATTCTTTTGCAAAGGACATCTCTACCGCGAACTCTATAACCAAATTCCGGATCCGGAAATAGACAGGCGGGGATGCGGAGATACGTGTATGTTTATTCAAGGCCAGTACACGCTCGTCAATGAAATCTGGTTATGCGGACTCACAGATGTACAGGCCCCAGGGTCAACTTGAGAAATTTGATTTAATCTGGAACTGTAAAGTATCAGCTTGAAGCCGCTCTCACAGTTAACGAGTTTCTTGGAGGTCATGTTTGCCAACACACAGTAGCTAACACCATCTTGGTTCCATCTGGAGAATCAGATACCAACCAAACCACTGAGTTCAAGATGAATAGCAACTCTACAGTAGTAGGCTACTACTACTACTACTACTACTACTACTACTACTACTACTACTACTACTATTATTATCACTACTACTACTTCTTCTACTACTACTACTACTACTACTACTACTACTACTGCTGCTGCTTCTACTACTACTACTACTACTACTACTACTACTACTACTACTAGTACTACTGCTGCTGCTGCTGCTGCTGCTTCTACTATTACTCTACTACTACTACTACTACTACTACTACTATTATTATTATCACTACTACTACTACTTCTACTACTACTTCTACTACTACTATTGCTGCTGCTACTACTACTACTACTACTACTCTCTTCTACTACTACTACTACTACTACTACTACTACTACTATGACTCTACTACTACTACTGCTGCTACTACTACTAATACTACTAATACAAGCTAAATTGATTGATATGAGAACAAGTCGTTAACAATATGTAAAAATAACTTAACAAACTATGATAACAAAGTACATAAAATATTTACGGTACGCACTATTCTAAAATCTGTACTTTCTAATTAATTGATAGCAAATAATATCCGGTCGTGTAATGGAAAATAGTAGTTTATGTAAACACCTTCATACATTTCAATATCATGTTGACGTCAATCTTCTTATACTTTCAGTTTACTATATTTATACATATTTTACTAAAAAAGATATCTTCAAGACAACGTTGAACGACAGAACTTGAAATACTGACGAAATTCTAAGAATGGAATACTATTGATGAAATTCCTTTAGAATAAAAACGTGTTGCAGCGGAGAACATAGGTTTTAGCTTAGGTTTATTCCTACATGCCAATACTTGGGAGGGACAGGGGAAGGGGGAGACGAATCACTTGGTGTTTAGTGTTTACTCTGCTATATTAGTGTCCGCATGCGGTGGTGGATGTCGTGTTCCCACATGACGTGTCCGTATCGATGTCCTCAAGACGGTCCTACTCTTGATGTGACCA
Source organism: Lepetodrilus elevatus (assembly GCA_034780755.1). Lineage (NCBI taxonomy): Eukaryota > Metazoa > Mollusca > Gastropoda > Lepetellida > Lepetodrilidae > Lepetodrilus > Lepetodrilus elevatus. The sequence goes on from JAVCKZ010064969.1 coordinate 6,170, forward strand.
ACCATGACAGGAGACGAGACTTTAATTAACAATACCAAGACACTGGTCATACCCATCTCTCTGTCTCTCTATCTCTTTCTCTCTCTTTCGCTCTCTCTCTCACACACACACATACACGCGCACACACACACACACACACACACACACACACACACACACACACACACACTATGACCAGAGAAGTTTATATGACATACCAAAGACAACATTACAATGCGTGCATGTGTGGACCAGAGATAAGTGCATCAAAGAGTACCGTAAAATATAGACAGTTTTATCTACAAACCCACCCTGCTGCACACTGATTCGCTCGTCGTGTTTACTTTAGATACAGTCCTCCAACTGACCATGATGCATCAGCTGTGCACCTACAACCCATAGGGAGCTGACAAGCCACACATTCGCCATATTTCATAACGCGCAGTCTTATTTGTTGACAGAAAGTCGTTATCTTTTTATCTCATCTGCACTGTACTTTATTAGGAATTGTACATAAATAGGCTTAATCCATCACTCGCTGAGCGCAGAAAGACAGTTAATGAAAGAAGCAGTCGTGGTCAAGACCGTCCGATCAAGGGAGGTAATTACGACCCGACTTCCGTGTTCGCATGAACAAGTTTTAAGTAGAGCAATTTCTCGACCCCAAGACGGGCAGGACCGAGAAATGACAGGTATTGTTACGCCTATTGCGGAGCTTTGACAGGCCAATTATATTGACGGGACGCAATTAATGATGGGCTCCGAAAGCTTAAACAATCTGTCATTTTCTAGAGTTGTTTCTAGACAATATGGAAAGGTTCTTGCAGAGTCCTATTCCGGATGATAATGCGGTCCACTTCATTGCCTTAGTTAAATGTGGACAAAAGCAGTCGTGGGAAAATGTTATTGTGAGAAGCCATGCGTGTGTCTATTATCAGTCATCTAACCTGAAATACAGCAACCATTGCGCTTAATTTCCAGGGATTATATTAGTTAAGTATCAGTCATTACTGTTAAGAAGCTTGCTGCACGTTTCCGCTCAACTACTAGAATCAAAATGTTCTCAATTTGATCCGTATGTCGTGTTTCTTTGTCCATGCTTGTTAAGAAAGCTGTTTTACTCACATGACTGAATACAGTTTATGACATTCCGTCGTTTTAATTGTCAGAAGTAAATGATTTAATAATTCTCTGAAAATCTATATTGTTAGGACAGTAAGATAGTCTAGATGAAGCAGACCAGTTCATGCACGACGTGTACACTAGAGGACTCCAATAGAATACAGTCACACATCTACAGTACAAGAGCATTGGACGACTTTCTGGGTTGGATCCATTGCATGTACAAGACAGCCATGTATACATCTTTACAGTACACGTGTACTACTTGCAATTCTGTCTTGTTCTCTACTGAAGCTATGACATTAACATGTAATGCAAGCCCTACAAAGTATACTGTGTATATACTAGTACATTAGTACGTTACTGTACGATATTCTGTCTTCACCTCCATCTATATTACTGTTATAAAACAAATCGCAGATACACAGTACATGAATATTCTATGGCATTCTAACTTGGACTCGCATCAAAAGTGCACGAGTACCGAATGGAATTCTGTCGAGCTAAATAGCAACACATTAGTGTCAAACCATCATAGAATATTGCCAAGGATATGTGGAATCATATAAACATGATACATGTATTTGGTATATGGATGTCAAACTTGTTGAAGAGGATAATGTGAGTATAAGACCAGACGTCGGCTCTACAGAGTGTCTGGACTGTGGAGATATACTTGCTGTAGGACACTTCAGCATCCTTCCAGTGCACCAGGTCAAGAACTATACAGTGTAGAACGACCATGTCCACGGAGAAACGAATCGCCAATCGAAGCTCGCCAATCGAAGCAAACACCAATAGTACATCTCAACAGTGCTAAGACAACGTTATTGGCTGGTAATTCCACAGCAGATTAAATTCAAGACTCACAAAGTCATTCATGAAAGTGATTTACCAGCCTGCCTAAAATATCTGCATATATTATACTGTATAGAGAGAAACACAGAGTGTTTACGATCAGAAAACAACTATAACTTCTTCATCAAAGAAATAAAACAAAACTACTTTTGCCATATGCCAGTGATGCTCAGGCAAGATAGATTTTCAAATGCCTTGTCTGTTCAACTATGAACTAAGCATGTTGTCCCTAATACTAATAGCATGTGTGCGCATGTGTACTCTACAGGAAGCATGCACTGTTGTTATATGAACGACTACTTGTTGTATCTGTCAAATAAAACATCAACATTTGAACACGCTGAGAGCCACATTAGTAAAGTGTTGAGAATAGACAAACGTTGTATACATATGTAAACAGTGGAGTCATTATGATCACCATGGTATCATATAGTTTCAAATCGTCAAATATTATCCACATTTTGCCGTTTTATTTGACCCTAGATTATGATTTGACAGATATAAGTAGCTATTCGCCATATAATCTTGTGGAAGTAAACGACCAGTCGCGTGTCTTAATAATACACATACGACAAGCACAATAGACCATAATGTCTACAAGTGCCTGCAAATGGAACGTCAGGCGCGGTTACCAGGTTACCAATACAACCGCATTAGGGTGACAACGTGTAAGTATCGTGATGGAGTGTCAGCCGTCACCATATCCAGTGTTATCGCCACTGATGGTGACGATTCAGTTAACCAATGACGTCTTCGCCAACATAAAATGCTCGTGAATATGCAAACATGGCGTCGGGTTCTGGCTGGCTTCCGGAATCAACTACTAGTATGTAATAACCATCGATTATTTCCAAGTAACTGCAACAGTTTCTTCTATGCACGTGTCTATACCTAACTTCTATACTACAGCATTGTAACCTTCATCAATACAAGTAGTGTCCACCAATGTAGTGTTGGATCCTAATGAAGTAATTTATCACCAGTGATTAGTCAACATCTAGTAGAAACAAAAGAAATTAACATTGTTAGGACTAAGGCCGTGGTACAGTGTATCCCTGTGGTACCATCGTGGAAGCAGTTCCAATGAACGGTGTCTCTGGGTACCGAATGCAGACTTTCTCGAGTTCTACAATAGGGGTGCGTTCAATCAGTACAGGACTGAGTAAAGCCGCTCAGCTAAACTGGTTCCCTGTCCCATGTACGGGTCATACGACTTTTGAAACATTGGCTAGTTTGGTAAGCCGCTTGCAAGCCATTGTGTTTTTGAACGCACCCCAGATGAGGACATTCTGACGGCTGAGACTAACATTTATGCAGGTGGTAGAATACATCATATTTCACACCACACTGACCTCACTTAGAGAAACACGTGCATCTACAACCTGTTGGTAGTTTGCCATTCGGACATTAGTTCAGTGTTGCTGGAGTTGAAGAGATGGGCATGTTCGTATTCAAGCAGACGTTGCTGTTTATTATGGAAGAACATACAAGACATCATCTTGTTTCTCATTAGTAGTGTAGTATTTGGAGTATAACATACCGGCGGACATATGGCGAATTACACAACAGTTGACATCAAAGCAGTGAAGGTTACCGCCAAATCTGCAACAGCAATATAATAGGATTAACACATTAACACATCTGAACCGCTCCCCTAAGTTCCACACGTATCCAGCACTACCTTAGACGCTGCAGTACAGTTCTATGTTACATCTACGTCATGTTACCATGTCTACCAACTTTATATAAGACGGTTTAAGAAACTATTCGGAGAATGCCCCTATGATAGCTACACTATTCTAAATAGACACTGTAAAGATCGTAGTCCCGTTGTCTTATTACTCGTGGAAGCCGCCCTCAGAATCCAAGTTTGGTTTCAATTTGTCTTCAGTGAAACCGACGGGGAAACCAATTTACACTATTTGTCTAAGTCATACGTCTTTCCAGGAACGAAGTATTTGTAAAGTTGAACTGGTATAAGACGGCCACATTGTGTGAGATTAAGTTGACCATGTCGTATAAACTTTGGGCCAGACGTGTCATAGATGGATGATTGATCTGATTGGGGTCTGGGACACGCTTATATCACAGACGGCCCGCACTGTGCCAAGTGTCACAGAGGTACATTACATTGATGCAAACACCTAATAAGTTTCCCAGTTGACTGGGACCAGTCTCTGGTCAATCAATACTCTGTCTCGCTCCCAGGATCAACACGTAATTAAGTAACTAATCTATTACCAAGGTGTCTAGGTTGCATGCGCACTTCTTAGTGTCAGGTATCTGTGAACGTTAGCACACAGCGGAAACTAGCAGGTGTGTGTACTGGGTTAAAACCACGTGAATATGAAATATCGCAAATATCTCCTATTAAATCTTCTAAAGACTAATTACATATTGAGCGACGCAATTATTCTCCATCACGTTTCGCCAAGTACCGCGAGAACCAAATTAGCATCGTTAAATTTGGTGAATGTTGACCTAGCCAATGAAAACTTCCCTTGATCGACGTGAAGGTTTTGTTAATTACTGAGGTGTCAGTTTGCCAAGTAACGAAGGGACATGGCAAACACCTCTTTCCCTCCATATCTTGACCCAACAGGAGCACCGTACGAGCCCCGAAACACCCTTTCCATTTACACAAGCAACACTAACCACTCTCACAAGCACTGCTTCTTTGGAGAAGTTTTCTTTCACTAAAAGTAGGATCCAGAAATAACTACTGATTGATAACAAGATACGAATGTCGTTACATCTAAATACATTCCCAATCATTCTTAACAAAGTTACGTCATTCCACGACAGGAAGTGAGACATGCCGAGCCCTAACACCAATACAATTCCCTGCTCCAAGACGACTCTAGAAAAATAAACTTCGACATGAAATTACCATGATTTGCTTTATCGTTGTTAAAATCATGTTTTACATCAAGTGGCTTTTATGAAATAGAAGCTCTCTGGAATGTTATCGCTGCAATTTCATTAAATGGCTGTAAGCGGCGCTGGGTGGGAGACTGCTGAATTGATTAGCTTCTTATAAAAGCTGAGAAAAGACAGCTAGGAACCAAAAGAATCCGGTGCTTTTCTGTCTGGCTGACGAATAAACACGAATTCGCTCGTTTGTTATTACTGAATGCGACTCGAATTTCCACATCTGACGGCAAGAAAAGTTCTAATATTTTTTTTGGGTATTTCTATTGATACGTATGTACGTACATTGTATTCACATCTCTCTCCCCCTCTCTCTATCTCTATCTCTCTCTCTCTCTCTAGGCCTATGTATGTATGTTTGTGTGTGTGTGTGTGTTTGTGTGTGCGTGCGTATGTGTGTGTGTGTGTGCGCGCGCGCGCGCGCGTGTGTGTGTGTGTGCGTGCGTGCGTATATATACATATACATGTGTGTTGTATATGCATCATGTATGACGTGGAATAATAGTCACCACGTAGGCCTACTTGACATGTTATCTAAAAACATATTTTAAATAGTATCTAGAAATGTCATGCTCCCAGCCCCATTTCCACAGAAGAATCGTAGCGCTACGAGAGTCATCACAGAGATTATTGGTTGTTTTGGACTACCGTATATAGTACTTAGCTACAACTGCAAAATACATTCACTTGACATACATTTTAAACTCATGTTTGTCCTACCAAAAACCTTTCCACCTCTGTATGGTAAACAAATATCCACTGCAACCCCTCGATAGACAACCTGAATATACATAATTACATGATATAGTATACTAGTATTGTAAATTATATTGAAAGCTATACTTCTCTCCCTCTCTCTCTCTCTTACACACCTCTTACAACACACACACACACACACACAGAGAGAGAGACACACAAACACACACAGACAGACATACACACACACACACATAGACACACACATACACAGACACACACACACAGACACACACACACACACACACACACCAAACAGTGAACACATCTTTACAAACAGTAGCACATCCTTACAAACATTGAATACTTCCAGAAATATACTAGTACAAGAATACTCCAAGTGAAATACATAAAACACTGGTGTAAACGGTAATGGATTTTCTCAGAACAGAACCTTTATTCACTCTGGTTGATTCCCTTAAAAATATCTACACATCTACACACATTGGACTTAGATCTACACACATTGGACTTACACACATTGGACAGATCTACACACATTGGACTTAGATCTAGACATTGGACTTAGATCTACACATTGGACTTAATGTGCACATTGGACTTAGATCTACACATTGTACTTAGATCTACACACATTGGACTTAGATCTACACATTGGACTTAGATCTACACATTGGACTTATATTTACACATTGGACTTAGATCTACACACACTGGACGTAGATTTACACATTGGACTTAGAAAGCATGTCCAAGCAGAATAGCAGCAATCCAATATAATTTACTTAAATAATTGTATTAATTTATTCACATCCCCAATGATAGACTGACATGGTCCTCATTTACATGTAGTCAAATATTTATAAGAATACCGTCCTTATTATAGCATGACATGAAGCTGAATGAAATCAAATGGTGCATAGTTATCTGGTATCAGTAGACAATGTATGTGACAAGATGCAATGATCATATACCAGCGGAATACAGAAAGACATTGTGCATACAGTAATAACAGCCTGTCAGAGGTAAACTGAGACAATGTTTCTGATGTGTTGTTGGCATGATGCTCTGTAGAACAAAGCAATGTTTAAAGTTAAGGAAGCTTCAAACAATTGGCTTTACGGTCTTAATACAAAGAGCGCAATTACTATTACTTTTAATACAAAAATAAGGCAATTATAAAGCCGCTAATACTGTCAGCGTGGCTTTTATTCAAATTATAATTCAATGGCTATTGATATATTTAACAATACTAATACCACGGCTATCACTCAACTTGTGAAGGGATGTCATTATAGGGGCATCCATTTGCCAGGTCATTCAATTTGATTATAGCTATTTTATTTGACTAATGTGCCGGATATATATTTTTTCAAGTACCGGTACCAGTAGTTTTTCTTGATAAAAGTACAATAGTGGTTGAATTTGAACGTGAAGAAGTTCCATTAGAATATGCAAATACATTGCTTAGATAATTTGTATTGTCAATTATATTTTCATTAAAGGCATAATACCAAACTTTGACAGCTCAAATAATTATGACCAAAACCAATATCCATTATAGCACCACCCATCCCATCAGTACCTACATTAGTTCTTATTAATATCTAAATATCTCAATCTCGGAATTGAATTTCTGTCAGTATTTACGACTTTTCTTCTTTTCCTTTGCCACCGTAGACCTTTCTATCGGCAATAAAAATACAAAATTGGCAAGATTGAAGAATAACGCACATTACTAGCTGGATACATATAATCAACTCAAATCTAAAGTTTCCTGCTCCTGCAGATATCGTAGCGAAAACATGTATTATCACAGATTGGAGTTTGAAATATTGCCTGAAACGGTAGACATTTGTGTGATAATGTACGAGCATACTAGAAATTAGCCCTTGTCACAAGTTACATCAGAATATAGAGTAGGTCTGGTCAGACGGGATGAATCACGCTGTGAAAAAACCTAATCACATCCTTGAGATGTTACATGATAAAGGGGAAATCAATACTAAGGACATGCATGTGTAGATATCGCCAAGATTGTTCCCTGCTTTAATATCATTTCACACTATTACGAAAAAAAAAGAGAATCAATTTTTTTTCATTTCGTCAAATGTGTCAATATTTGTCGTCTCGGAATGCTATTAATTAAAAAAAAATGTAATGTATTGGTCGAGTTGAACATAAATAAGAAAGCTCATTAATCAGATGTTATTCCATAAAATATCAAGTGATATCAGATTCTGATTATGCAATACAAGAATAGTCTTCAGAATGTATGCGTTTGCCTCCATGTATTCACTCACCATGTATTACATGTCCTAGCCGCTAGTCCATTGAAATGTGTTTTATCTCAGATCTACATCCAAGAGAGAAGCAACAGAAATGGATCACTTGCATTGTTCTAGTCACAGATGATGGTCCTAGATCAGAGATAGGACCTTCCGACATGGATCACTTGAATTGTTCTAGTCACAGATCATGGTCCTACATTGATTTATAAAAATGATATTGAATTATATTGACTTGTATTGTATTTATATGAGTGAGTGAGTGAATATTGAGTTTAACATTGCTGAGGGAATCTTTCGCCCATTTGCGACGATTGTATTTATATAAGTGAGTGAGTGAGTGAATATTGAGTTTAACATTGCTGAGGGAATCTTTCACCCATTTGCGACGATTGTATTTATATGAGTGAGTGAGTGAGTGACAAAGCTCCTATCATTGGATGCCAACAACCTTCGTGAATGGCAAGAACCTTGATAATAAGCATAAACTATGTCCTACAATATACTACCAGATGCCAACAACCTTGATGTCAAGCAGAAACTATGTCCTACAATATACTACCAGATGCCAACAACCTTGATGTCAAGCAGAAACTATGTCCTACAATATACTACCAGATGCCAACAACCTTGATGTCAAGCAGAAACTATGTCCTACAATATACTAC
>JAVCKZ010064980.1:0-14732 GCA_034780755.1 Lepetodrilus elevatus
TGTGTGTGTGTGTGTGTGTGTGTGTGTGTGTGTGTGTGTGTGTGTGTGTGTGTGTGTGTGTGTGTCTGTGTTTGTGTGTGTGTGTGTGTATTTGTGTGTGTGCATGTGTGTGAGTGTATGTGTGTGTGTGTGTGTGTATGTGTGTGTGTGTGTGTGCGTGTGTATAGGTGTAGGTGTATGTGAGAGAGAGAGATAGGGGATAGAGAACAAAAGAAGGAAATAGAGAGAGAGAGAGAGAGAGAGAGAGAGAGAGAGAGGGGGGAGAGAGAGAGAGGGAGAGAGCAAAATGGAAAAGAAATATAGTAGAAATGTCAAAATTATCTTCACGTGGAGATTGCTTCATAATAATTAACAACATTCACGAGTTCGCCTTTGTCGTGATCAGGAATAATTCGTGAAAACATTATGACAAGATAATTACTTGTGTCGACATAATGACAAGGTAGTTACAACATGCATGGTGATCTTGACAGAATGAATTACAGACAAGCTGATAGCTTGTACCGCTTGAATAATACATTAGCAGGCAATAGATGACAGTCGCTGCTTGAAACGAAAAATCCTCAGTGAAAGCATGTAGTGTCTTAAAACTGGTTTTCTATACATGGTGTTGGCTTCAAATAAGTTAGATTGAAATACTACTCGGCATGGTTGGAACACGTATGCGACATTTGTTTCATGTATAATTACGTTGTATACACAGCAAAATAAATTGGTTAGGTGTCCTGTTAGGTGTCCGAGTCAGGACACCTAACGTGAACGCTCAATACGCCAGGACACCCGAGGTAAAAGTGTCAGATCGTGTTAGGATGCTGGAACAGGACATCTAACGTTGTTATGTGATGTTACTTTCTGAACGATAACACTCCGAAGACGTCATAAGCTGTATATTGTTCTCCGGAACATTCCGAATACTACATACAGAACCCAACCCGATAACGGATGTTTTGTTGAGACTAAAATAATCACATGTCTCCGTATGAATATACATGTATTTGTAAATGTATGTAAATTTGTGAAATATATGATATTATGGTTAGAAAAGATTCTATGTAAATTGTATGTAATCTCCGCTTTCATGTGAACTACAAATGTGCATGGGCCTGAGGCCTACTTACATGAAATAAACTATTATTACATGTAAATAATTAATTGTTAATACTAAGGTTAGCATGTTTAGTAACGGCGATATTTGTACTGTACCTGTTCGTATGATTATATACAAGTTGCGGTTTGTTTTCACCCACTTCTTGTTGACCTGCCGCGTTCTAGTGCGTTCGTTAATGATGACGTGTTTGTTTAGATAACACCTCTACCTCATACTTGGGGGTGTATCCAAGCAGAAAAGAGCAGAATTTACTGTCGCCCACGATGTGAAGCGAAACCGACACATCCACGAGTAGGTAGTTGACTGATGTATTGTTAGGGCCAACTTTCTTCTCTGCCAGTTCTTGCCATGGAGGGGAGGACGATAAATACTGCAAAAGTCAACAATGAAATATTGGGTAAATCTGCACAGAGCAATAGTCCAGTTGCTTCTAAATTAGGCTTCTTTAACAGTCTATGCTATGATTTTATGATGGCTCTCTGGTATCTTGGAAGAACGCACTACTAGACACGGAGGCTTGACGTTATAGCATGCTTACTTATTTCCAGTTCCAGGTTAGATATTCGCCACAACCTAATCTGTAACCAACTTCATTTTCCATTAATGAAATATAACATTTCAAGTATAAGAAACAGTATAGCCATATGGTGAACAAATGAATACCTACAACGAAGCGTGACTCAATTGAATATGGCTTTACTTTAATGTCATATTGTGGCGGGTAGTTGGTGTTCTAACAGTATTAGCATAATAAACTCGGTACCCCTGTATATATACGATACATTTACACTATTATCTTTCACAGTAGAATGTGGAAGTCGGAAGTATGTGGTTATTACAGTAGACTATAGAAATAATGTGGTTATTGGAAATTACAACATTAACAACGGGGATGACATACAACTGTATATACCAGTAAACCTTATTTCCGGTCTTGTTTACGAAGGGAAGTAACTAGTCACTATTCTCATGATTCAGATGTCTGACTGAATATCCGACCGTTTTGAGCCTGAAACAGGGCCGTCCGCATTATTGGAAACATTCACTGTATGTGTACGTATGTAACTGAACGACATATAATCAGACCTCAATGTACTGTTGCTGTGGTGTAGACTTACAGAAGGACCGGACCGGACGTGAACAACATTCAACTTTATTGCTTTCTGGCAGTAACAGAAATCACGCATGGACAGATTTTAAATCAAATATATTGCGTTTGCCTCAATCAACTTGTCCTGCCATGTCCTCGTGGAGCGCTCGTGTTCAGGACTTTTTTCAAATAAATCACAACAAGGTCTGTCACACGTGTAAAGGATTATTGAGTTTCAATATTTTTTCATTTCAGTAATACATGCATGGCACCGACGGTCATTGGTCTTAATGATGAGCACACAAACAATCGACGTTGTTTTTTAGATAATTATTTGACATATTGTTTGACATAGTTGCTTGTGTTCGCAAGTTTGAATTAACCAGAGCCCCGTTGCTCAAAACAATTGTAGCTGCACTGTCAATTGATTGTAAGTCAAATGTTAGGGATCCACTACAAGTTTAAGTCCAGTGCACGAATCACAGTCACCGTTGCAATACGTACTAAGCTGGTTAACTAAAACTATTGCAGCGATAGAACATGGTTCATGCAACCAGACTTACATTTGTAGTGGGTCCCCAAATTTGGACGTACAGTCAGTTGTAGGTCCAACTGTTTTAATCAACGGGTCCCAGATTACATTGTGCAATACAGAGTAGTTATCGGTGTTAGCTATTCTATATCGGCGTAGCAGTTCAGCAGGAAGAGACGAGGGAACATGCAGTTAATGTATTACTATTTAATGTTATCATAACATCGAATTAACCGATTCATTGAACCACTGACACAGTTGACAATGTTGTTCAATTTTCTTTTGTAGAATTACCGCGAATAATACAATTTGTAAATTGTTAATTCACAAAACCTTCAAATGTGTAATTCAATAAAGAAAAAATGAAACAAAATTCCTGCAACAAAATTGGAAACAATTTATTTCTTTTTTAATTTTCAAAACGTTTATGTTGCGCTTAATATTTCCCACGAGTGGCATGCTGATTTCCATGATGAGAATTTCTGCTATATTTGCGCATGTTCCCACGCAACTTTAGTTAAAGGCAGTACGGGTCTATATTAGGTTCACGTAATACGGGGAGGGAAACCCCCTTGACGCAAGTCAAAGAACTTCAACAGGCGCTCCCCGGAGAGGCCGTCGACGTGATGGCTTTACTTCAATCGGGAAAGAAGGTATTGAGCAAGCCAATACGGAACTATTTTGTCTTCGGGTCAATTTGAATGTGTCGTTGGGGAAATACAATAAGTTAGAGCGCCAGTTCATAAACGGTAATATGATATGGGACATGGATCTAGAATTCACTTGCAACACAGAACGACTTGACGCCATTCGAGCGTTATAAATGAGAGAATGATAGGATTGCACATCGTTAAAGTATACAGTAGTTGAAACATGTCATACACCGATATATATATGATATGATAAACTGAACATAGCTTGACTTATGATTGGATCATTACTTAATTGATGACTGGAGCATCACATAAATGGTATTTGGAACATTCCTTGAATAGTACAGTTGGAACCGACGAATGGTGATACACACTATCAATAAACATTATCAAACCAGAATTTTAAAATACCACCAAAGCTAAGGTTAAACTATATATATATGATAAACAGTAATTTTACAATATATCAAATAGAACGTCTATGTACAGGGTTAGACACATTACTACGGTCTAACTTTTACGGACGGACATTGGTTGCGCCAGAATGGTTAAACATTAGACTAAGAAAGTTGAACGCACGTTACCTCTGTGCAATAAACATTACTTATTTAGTTATATTATCAATATGTTGCTTCTTTTCATGGAATCCATGAATGCGTTAATCCATTATATGGCCTCCCCTAACACATGACAATGCATTACTTAGAATATACATTTAAAATAATCAATATTCACTTGTTTGAGAATGGTTATTAATATTTCATAACGGTTTGGCAACTTGACTGAATGCCAGATGGTGTGTCACATTTTGTTCCTCCTCAGGACAAGTACTCTAAGCATTTCAGCATAGCAGGAGGATGATTTTTCCTTTTGAATAAAATATTAGTCAGCATGTTGCTGTTTTTAATAATTATACATCAAAGATTTTTGTAACACGACTGTTGAGATTAATCCCCAAAAGAAGAAAACAAACGCCGCGGTCTAAAACTCGCCACAAGCGAACTGTACAAGAACCCCAGTTGATGCTGTTGATGACTATTTCCATCTCAGCTTTCATCTCCCGATCACGTAGGATTGCGACAATATAGAGTTATGTTACGATATTGTTAAAGTCTGAATCCATAGTAGCGTAAAGACAGTACACACTAAAAGTGAAAACCGTAGGCTACTAGAAGTGAAACATTTATACAATCAAATATTGTACACCTCGATTCTTTTAAAGAAGGATTTATGTACATCGATGAAGTGTAACAGTTTCGTCTACAGCAACCACAGGATGTCGAGGCCTCCTTTCATGAAACCCTCGTATCCAAGTCCATAGCAATAGCGAAGTGGTCTTATAATATAGTGGATACGAAGTTTTCGTGGATAGTGTCCCTGGTTATGTGACGAGTATTGCCAAACACGTAGAAAGAGTGTAGCTTCACAAATAGGTTAGCTGCTTAGACTGTAAGCTTAGTTGCCAATAGGAGTTGTTTGTGAAACCTGATGTAATAACTGCTGCGTCAGCAGGTCCTTCCTGGGTCATCACACACCGGAAATGGGTTTGAAAACGGAGAACATTATGATTATCCATTTTGTCACATGTGCAATCTGCTCGATAATAAGGGATTACATTCGATCAGCGTTACATTTCAGAGAAAATGGAAATGGAAATTGAGAAAAAAGTCTGTTTATTTTTAAATTTTTGGGTGGCAAACTATGCAAACGTGGAATTTTAGAGCATCTGTCCTTGCGGCAATATATGCAAACGTGAAATTTTAGAGCATCTGTCCTTGCGGCAATATATACTAGTATGTTGCGACCGTATAGATATATAACATCCTCATAATCAACGATTTCATTGTTCAGATAACTCTTAACGTTATAAAATTGAAATAATACTATTATTTGACTTACATACCAGTCACAGTGGTTGAACCTATAATGTCACGACAAGAAAATATCAGTTTCCATCATGATGACACAGTGCTGTTTTCGTGGCTATACATACACAGCCCAATTCAGTTCTAGACGTCGAGATTAACACAGGAGTATTTTCCTTGCACTTTCAGCAACACTTAGAACTAATGGATGCATCAGACCTAAACATTGCTATGTGTTTTTAAATAACATTCCAACAGTAGCGCTACATGTCTATATGACTACTTGACCTTATCACCAGCCCAGACTACCGGGCTTACATTACCTAAAATTCTCATCTATGAAGTGTAGAGATGTCGGTTCAAAGGATAGAACACCTGATCCTAGACCCCAAGGTATTGATTGCGAAACAAGCAAGTGGTTCCGGTGCTTAATAAATACTTTGTGGAGAACAAGCAGTTACGTATTCAGTGAACAAAGAGCGAACTATATATTTACAGTAATCCTGTACAATTAACGTTCCTCTTCCAATGTACTTCAGCCATTGAGACATAGGTCGTACGATAAAAGTCTCTTCTTAAGAATTCTCCTGTCACTCCAATTGGTACTGTACATCATTACTATGCTGGTAAAGTGATATACATCTCAGCAGTTATATGTTTACACAATACCTTTAGGTCACTTGCCGCACTATGTCGCACTTGTTAATTTTAAATCACGTAATCTGGATACTAATGTATAATAATAAGAAGAATAAGACGGTAAGATAATAGTGCTTTATTGCCCAGAAGGGAAGTATTTTTACGTTACATCTCTCAGACATAGCACTGACTCATTACAAAATAAAGAGAGACAGAAAGTTACATATAAAATAATAAAACAAAATCAACACTTAACTGTACCATCTCGAAAGGATAGCACACGTGTAACGAGTAGTTGACCAATTCTGACATCCTAGATATGATTATATACAGAACGGTTTATAATATACGGACATGAGAGGAGTCTAATAACAGTTTCTACCGGACTCCAACATAGACATAGAGTCAATAAGAAGCGATGATCAGAGGATTAAAAGTAAATACGACTGACTTAGTACAGTCTAAACGGCCGGACTAAACAGTCTAAGCGGCCGGACGTTGCTATTGGAATGTACTTTAACAACGATTCACGCAGCAGAAATGCAAATCTGGTTATATATGTACGAAGGTGTGAAGCACACGACCCATGGCACTTTTAATGCATCGCTAAGATGTAAATCTATTTATATTGGCAATCTATTCATTAAGGTGATAGTGGATGTTTTCGGGAATACTGAGTGCTGATACCCAAGTGGTAATCATAGATATCTCACACAGTATGACAGTCTACGGTATAGTCATTGACTCATTACTTGTCTATGCCTGGATATACCAATAGAAACCTGTAAGACGATCACCATAGCTCTCCGTACGCTTCCAGTGCAGATAGGATCAGTGGTTCGTCAGTACCATACGCTTCTCGCATGTCTACTGAAACACAACACTGGGCTTTTGCAGGTTTCCATCCGTCAAAAAGTAATACTATAGAAATATTCTTGAAAGGTGTTCTAAGCCCCAATGTATTAAAATAAAAAACGTTCGTTTGTTGTCGAGCTACAGAAGTTAATATATTCTAATTACTATAAGAATCGTGCCTTAGATCACCTTTCAAGATAAACATATATGACGTTAAATATAGCTTCTCCTTCTTAATAAGACGCTATCATTGCCGTTAATATGTTAGTTAGATATATATAATTTCTTCAAATACTTGGGATTCTCTCGCAGCCATCACATAACAAAATAACAAGGACACATCTAAAAATGAAATACTACCCGGGGCTCTCCTGTACGATCACCAAATATCTACGGTTAAAGTTGTGCAAAGTTGCCTTAGTCTTAGACTTACGCCATTTCACAAGCCTATAGGATTGCCCTTTCGGATTTGGGTTTGGATTTGGGTCTGAAATATATCTTTGTTCCAAGTACTCCTCAAAACACCACGGGGGTGATTTCTTGATCTAGTATTGATGAAACATAGTCTGTCACCATGGAAACATAAACAGCCCACCCTTTGTCGTCAAATTAAGCCCGTAGTCTTGTCTAGTCAATATAATTTATCATGAAAATGTCTCACTATTTAGCCTAATGTCATGTATCAACTGTCTGACATCAAAGACCAGCAATCAAGTTATTCATTGGAGAAAAATAGAAGTCGGAAAAGGCTCAGACAATATTAAATCGAATACGTAGGTGCTTTTAATCAAATATCAATGTATTGCCTGTTGTAATAAGTCATTATGACTAGATATCCGCAATCTCTACATAGATGATCACCGGATTCTATGATCACAACAGTCTAACCCTGTGACAAATGACGAGACCAAACAACCCTCCCACCTGGATGATAACTTCTAAGGAACTATTACTAAATTACCATTGTTCGCGATCAGACGGTCTCCTAATTGTCGACTTCTGAACATGTGTAACGGTAAAGGTATCTGATCAAGCAACAGTTGCCTATAGACGGACTAGTGGTATGATTCTTTTTGTTACAATTATGCATGCATTATTCCATAATGTGCATCAACGTGTAGGATAGTTTATATTTGGCCATTTAACCCTCTCCATGCTGAAGGCAACCGATATACCCTAAACAGCTGTGCCTGTTCCTAATCCAGCAAGGAGAGGGTTAATAATACCCCGCCAGGACTGTATCATGGCGAAATACGTGTGGGTAAGTACCTTGTCCAAAGGTGGTACCAGCGACAGCTTGTAGAGGTGCAATCGGCAAAACCTTTCCACAATACAATTGACTAATCTCCAGGATGTCGTGTGATCAGAACACGTAAAGGTACGCCTACAAGTGATGTCGGTTTTAATTTGCAATTGTCGTGTTATCTGTCAATGTCCGACGCTGCAGTGTGGATGAACACATCGCTGTCTCTGTCGCAGACCAAGTTTCAATTCCTTAACTCTTTTAATTCCACGTTGATCACAGGCACGACTACTGGGTCAGTGGGTCGCCCGATTCATTAGCCTGTATATTTGTCAAACCGTGAATGTGTCGCAAGATGACCTGAAAGTTCGCCAACCGATATACAGAGTACACCAACAGTGGCAGGTTGGCATTTCCAGTGGGTATCAGGTTATATAGAGCTATGTGTGAGTTTAATGGGTAAAGTGTTTGCTTTAACTTACAATTGCAATCAATGGGACTTATGACAGGATCAGGTGCATTGACTTCCCACCATGTGCGTGATGATGACAACTTCCTACAAGCCAATCATATTAGATGTATCGGTCCTTTTATAGCTAGCTAGACATGCAGTATAAATTGCTGTAACTGAATATATATAGAGATATATTAATAAGGTAATATTGCAAACGACAGCTAAATATGAATACTACTACTACTAATAATAATAATAATGTGCAGTTTTATATAGCGCCAAATCCACGATACAGTGTGCTCAGGGCGCTGTACATTATTACTCCGGTCAATGGACCTGTGTGCACTCAATTCCTTCTCAACTCCCTGGTGAGTATATAACCCAAGCTGCCATTTAAGGCGCTACAGGGTTATCATGCACATGTCCATCTCATTCTTCCGGGTACCCATTCACTTCTGGGTGAGCATAGGCATGTTCGAATTAAGCCACTCGCCTAAGGTGACACCACAGGTTTT
This sequence comes from Lepetodrilus elevatus, assembly GCA_034780755.1. Lineage (NCBI taxonomy): Eukaryota > Metazoa > Mollusca > Gastropoda > Lepetellida > Lepetodrilidae > Lepetodrilus > Lepetodrilus elevatus. The sequence continues at coordinate 8,955 of JAVCKZ010064980.1, forward strand.
TCAGCCTATCATTCAGTGTGGATCAGGAATGAATCCTAGATACGATCAGGTAGTATCGGTCACCATCCAAGTATCAGCCGTCCTTCACGTCAACCTTTGCGGTGAAACATGCAATGCACGGGGCCATGTGAATAGCGGGTTCTGACACATAGCAAACGCGGCACTAGTATTAGTCAATGAAGATTGATGGGACGGAGTGAAGATAGTGTTGAATACAGATGACGTTGCACTGTTCGGCATCGTATATCACCCGCACTCTCATGATGACAGAGAGACATGTACGTATATGTACAGTGGATTAAAACAAGCGTGTGATGGAAGACAGGCACGGATCAGTTCAATGGTATTCACTAGGGAAATGCCATTCAAAGGATGTTAAAATAAGTTGTATTGGTGTTAACTCAATTTACAGTATATTGTCCGACAAATTGTTTCATAGAAGTATTCTGTTGAATTGTAAAGTAGAAATCATAAACGTCCTGGGTATCATTTCACGAAGGTATTGTATCCACCAAGAGACCATAAAGCTGGCTTTGCTGATAACTAATACACTGCAAAGAGAGTCCGACTAGAAGGTCGATGGAGTCACACCAGTGACGATAGGGAGACGCACTAGAGACGACAGGGAGACGCACCGGTAATTATAGGGAGACGCACCAGTGATGGTAGGGAGACGCACCAGTGATGATAGGGAGACGCACCAGTAATTATAGGGAGACGCACCAGTAATTATAGGGAGACGCACCAGTGATGATAGGGAGACGCACCAGTGATGATAGCGAGTCGCACTAGAGATGATAGCGAGTCGCACTAGAGATGATAGCGAGTCGCATCTATAAGGATAGGGATTCAAACCAGTGATGATATGGAGTGGCACCAGTAGGGGATCGAATGTGAGGATCGTCGGATAGGTTCAGTTGCATTTGATACCAATGATAATGGGAGTCGCTCTACATGTTGTCCTTATTACAACACTCTTGGTTCAACGGGCAAGTCCAATGTTCAGATATGCCGTGAGTATCGAATTCATCAATAAAAACATAGTAGACGGTTAGAGTCCCCGATTCAATTATGTCAGAACTTAGCAGATACACTCATAGTTAACAAGTTTATAAAGCATTCCTTTGGCTTTCATTGTGAGATTAGTTCCTTTGTCGAATTCTGAGACAACACCAAATGCTTTACTAGCTGTATAAACTATTCGAAAGCAATTACACGTACAGACATATATACAGCCACCATGTGTTTGTAAACGTAGAAAGTGGATCTATATGATCAATCTTTATTATTGGACTACTATCGATTGGATCCGGTGATCAATGTGAACTTGTATATCGAACGCATTCGCTGATAATAAGTTTATAATACGTTTATCTTGTTTTAAAAGTGCATAGTGGACGACGTAGAGTTGGCCAATCGTAGCATTATGCAATGAAGTGTAGACTCTCGACTTGTTGTAAAAGGAGCACACATCTACGGAAGACTGACGGGGACCTATACGGGAGACCGGTTTCTCGTTTCAACTTTCATTCACAGCCTCATATTACTTTGGTGGACTTCAGCATCCAGTTTTCAATGGTTTGGCTTCGTCTTGTTTTTCTTCACCGGATGTGCTTCTCGGTAGATGTTATTCTGATTTGGAGGAGCGAGGCTGTGGTTTTGTCACCACATCCGTATGCTTCTGAGAGTCGCTGTATTCTGGCGACGGTTTTCAGTCATACCAGTCTAGAGTCATCTGGGTGATTAACTGTCACATGCCAATGGAGGGAATTCGATGTGAAATTATGTATGCACATGTCTATATCATGATGGCTATCGATGTATTTATACAGATAACCTTGATGCACTTGTAGCTCTGGCTTGTTTTGTATGGGAAATGTCCAGTGCGCAAACTCAATTACATGGTGAATTAGTTGTATAAGAAAGTATATGGTAGAACAGTTCTTTCTAAAAGTCGTGTGGAGACAGTTGCCATATATGTATGTATACTGGTGTGAAGACATTATAAGTACGCGTAGAGTAAGATATACAACATTGAAGTAACTACTAATGTAAAGTGTATGACATTCTTAAATAACGTTCTGTTGGTAGTTCTGAAACTAGTCTTTCACTCGTAGCTGATACAATGATCCAACAATACCATCTGGGTATCGTTTCTCGAAGCTCTCGTATCTATTATGAGGCCACAAGGACTCTAGTAACGATCTCTAATACATGGTGATCGTACACTTATGAGAATGCTATGGTCTAATATTGGATATGACAGTTTCGAGAAACGATGTACCCAGGCCCCGAGATTATGAAACCTTTTGGGTGATAAGCTCACTAATTTACAAACAACGTTTCGTATTTAATGTAACTATTTGATTACACAGCTGAGGTCACTAAAGGTCATATTAATACACAGCATTAGCACTACACAGTGTTTAATCTACGCAGCGTGTGCCAAGTTACACGTATCTATTTTCTGAAATCCAATAACTTCCGTGATCTTTTCACCTTTCATACATAGACACATTGTGAACATTATGAAACATCATACAACATAACAACGCATCACGCAATGCTACCTAGCATCATACGGCGGCATTAAACACGTACAGAGCAGAACATCATGCAATGCTACATAATAGACTCGCACAGCCGCAGAAACACAGCTAAGGGTCGTGTCGTTCATCTGATCAACTTTCCATGGAACTGAAATACATAGTCATATACTAATCAATCTTATAAGCTGTTTGAGTAATACTAACATTTACTGTCGCTGTGTCTGGCTTCACCTGAAGCTGTACAACTTTGGATACCGGCGACTCAAAAACATCTTGCATTCCATAAACGCGTATCAGTTCCATAACAGAAGCCTCACAACGTGTGAGACCGGTGCGTTTATAGCGCGAGGATAACGTCATTTAGTACCAATTATACCCACCGTTAAACCCAAAACGATTCACGAGTTCGATTATGTGTCAGGAATCGGTTATAAATGTTGTCTGTGGTCAAGTCTCTTGTGTGGTTAGCGTCTAGAGTCTCCGATTTGTGTATAGCCTAGGGCTCTAGGTCCAGCTTCAAGGCGGGAGTTGATGGTTATACTTGACTACGACTAAGAGCAGTGTTGAAGTGCTGTGTTTGTCTTGGTCATTGTAGCTCTTTGAATCAGGGCTTACGTGTGATAACCTATGGTTGATGGTTTGTGCAAAAGTAACCCCGTAAAGATCAAACTTAGAGGGAATGGAGTCGTTGGATTTACAAATAGAATGTTACGTTTAGGTTTCAACCTGGCTCTGAGGTAACGAAACTTTCTTTAGTACAATTTCATTATAAACTGTTCACAAATCCTCGTATAAAATGTCAGCTTGAGCATGGAATCGTACTCAAAATGTTTCGTAACTTCGGGGTCTTGTTTCAGGAACGTAACGTTGTGAACGATGGTGGATCTATGGGTGACGGCTCAAGGGGTTGTCTCCCCTTGCCTAGACGCCATGCAGCTCTACTCAAAGTAAAATACGTCAGTGGAACATTGACCACCACACACCCACACACCCGCTCACCCACTCACCCACTCACCCATGTCATTATGTTTTCATTCATAACTCCATCCTAGACCTTTCAGTTAGAGACATGTAATGTAATTGAAGGGATTAAAATAGCGCCAAAAATTGAATACTAAATTACCGTACACAATATTTCAATTGGTGTGGGTTGTTACCGTAGCACTAACGTAATTGTGCGACACGTAGATAATTGATCTTTGAAACATCCGGGATTAGCTATTGCACTGCACACATTTCTGACTATTGCTGTACTTTAATAATGTGTGAAGACCCCAACGGCCTTCAGTAGATTAGTGTATCTATAATATGCATGTTGATTTTTTTAAAATCAAGTTTGTGGTTTTATGATTGTCTTTTGTCAATTTGCTTTGGGGGTCTCCACTATATTGTAAATCTACCGTACTCGGGTGTCTGTATTTTTCTTCTTAACATAGCGGGGAGTTTTCTAAGCTAGAGCACATATCCTGTCATACACGTCCACAATCAATTGTTGATTCTAAAAATAAAGTACACTAGTTCATAAAAATACTTTTTTTGTTGCATTGTATTCGGGAATACCGTTTATGAAAGTCATGTAGTTTAGTATTTTGGAACCACCGTAGCTTAACGGTCACTTAAAAACTATTAGCTAATAAATTATCTATATCCATGCTTCAGTTCCATTGGACATGGTTAACAAGATTTTTAAAAATATAATAATATTAATTACCACTACTACTAGTAATAGTAGTAATAGTAGTAGTAGTGGTAGTAGTAGTACTAGTAGTAGTAGTAGTAGTAGTAGTAGTAGTAGTAGTAGTAGTAGTAGTAGTACGGGACATAATAATAAGCGCAAACATTGTAGCAGACTTTGGACGCTGACCAGATTCGTGTGCGACCTCGACTATCATCTGGCGATGTGTCGTTCAGACTGACACATGAGTATAAGACGACATGTAATACGACAAATGATCTTCATTGGCTGGCCGTTTAGCATTAAATGTCACACGATACTGCGTGGCATGCTACTACGTTTAGGTCTGTGTTGAATTGTACGCTGAAGACGACAGATGTAAGCCAATACAAACACAACTTCTAATACTTGTCGTCACTGTCGATACTGACACCACCAATACCATGTTGTACTAGTATGTAATGAATATTATATTCTTTGGTGGAGCCACTTCCCTCTCAGTTGATCGCTAGTAAGTCAGACGCCTAAATACGAGTTTGCTATGAATACCGCAAATGATCCTTAATGCGCAGGAGGTTCTGGAGACTGCTGTACACCAAACGGCAACCAATGTCCACTAGGCTTACTACAGTACCTGTCTGTCATCACCATCGCAGTGTGTCTGTCTCTGTATACATGCATGATGTGTTGAATGCAGAAATGCTAAACTCCAAGCGTATATATCCTTGACAAGAATCAACTGAAGAGGTTCTGTGATATACTGCTGACAGTACTGTGTGTTCAAATGTAATTATTTTCGTGTATTGTAGTAATAATAATAATAATAATAATACGTAATGCTGTTTGTGTCCGACTCCATTACCATTGTCAACACATGATTCAAATGCGTCCTACTAAATTCAGTTGCAACAAGAATCTAAAATCTTGCAAGAAATCTTTCCGAAAACAAAGACATTATGAAAGACTTTAAAATACAAATTATGCATGTAATCTTCGCGTCCTTGAAGATTATGTTTCTGTGCACTACATAAAGACTACAGTGATGAAGTTGAATGTCGCGTGTCATCGGTATTGTCTTACTAGTTATTCTCGGATTCCGAGTTCTCCTGCACCAAAGCGTTATCATTACATGGCTACCATAACTTTACATGAGCACTGACTAATTATAATTAATGTTGAAGCTAAGCTTACATCAGATGTATGCCCTCTCCTGCAGTGGGCTAGTAATAACGATCATGTATACTGCCGCAAGAAACTGGGGGGCTGTAGAATACTGGACATTGATTTGCATATTACATGTATGTAATTCATATACTGTACCATAGTGAGTTGTTTGTTTGTCATAATAAATTATGTCCGTATATTTTTATATTCCGAAATCACATATTTCACTAGGGTGGTGTTCCATTGACAGTATTGGACGCACATTCTGGACAAGGGGCTGCTCCTTTCTAGCTGTTCTGTCTGTACTGTCTGTCCGACACATGCGCAGTTACCAAGGATCAACACCGCACAGTGTAACTGCATATGCATCGGAGAGAAAGTACAGACAGA
>JAVCKZ010064991.1:0-14731 GCA_034780755.1 Lepetodrilus elevatus
AGATGAATTATGTTGTTCAGCATGGTTCACGGGTAATAAATCGTGAGGCGACGTAAGGTACGTCGTATTAAGATTTTATTTGGATTTGTAGTCATTTCTATGCATAGATTTCTGTTAGCTTATTACCGGAATTCCTAGTTTTAAATGATACTCTTCGAAATTCGATGACCCACTTGCAGCAGCTATTCTAACAGATCCATCTGAAATATAAATACATGTAACATATACTAAAATGAATGCGTAATTGCCGGATATAATTTAGAGTTATGTCACCTTGCATGATTATAATGAAGCAATAACATACGACCATATTCAGGTTGTCTATCGTGGGATTGCATTTAAGATTTGTTAACTGCACAACGGTGGAAATCATTTATCACTAATATGTATTTACATAGGTACCTAATATGTATTTACATAGGTACCTAATATGTATTTACATAGGTACCAAATATGTATTTACATAGATACCTAATATGTATTTATTCATAGGTACCTAATATGTATTTACATAGGTACAACTACACACCTGAGCAAATGTTGTGCGTGCGAAGGGGGTACTATAGTTAACAACTTTGTGTTCCGCATAGGCTAAATACTCTGATAAAACCAAGTCAGACCGTGGTATAAGTCAGTGTCACCGTGGACGTCTTGGATTGACGCTGTCGTCTGCTTTCAGTCCTGGGTGTCGTTTCTCGAAGCCTTCTTATCCACTAAGAGACCATAGCGCTCGCTTTGCCGATAGCTAATACGCTGAGCACTAAGATAGTGCTGGTCTCTTATATTTTTATTAACGGATAAGAGAGCTTCGAGAAACGATACCCTGGCATGCATATATGTCGCAAAGCTTGACAGACATGTTAATGGGCTTGACTTCCTGGTGGGTCAATGACAGCGCCCTTCTTTGATAGTCTGCGACAATGTCATGCTAAATGTAGTTAAGAGCTGATTGATTATTCCCTTCACGTCTGCTTCAACTTTGTATTTTTCTGTCCTGCCCGGAACAAAGACTGGAGTGGGTGGTGTGTGCATGTAGCTTCGTAGCAATGTTTTCGATTTGTAATGATTTTGACATTTCTTTTAAAGTAGCATACTTCAACGTCTATTTATAGCATAAATACAATATCAATCAATAATGAATATATATATTATATATACACAGTATATTTAAAGTATTTACTTCCACAGTCTGAGTATTGATAGTATAGTTAACGTATAGTCATGTAAAGTGTGTATCTGCACGAACGTTAGTATCAAAAACATGAATTATGGTTATGTGAAGTGAGAAATATCTGCTATCCATTTCACGAGATGACAGAAGCATAGAAATAAATTGACATTTGTTCACCATCTCTTAGTTTGATAAAAGCAATGTAGATCAAGATGTACCTATTAAAATTATGAATATAGGATAATATTATATTTCAAGGAACTCGATATAAACATTAAACAATGCAGACTCTATTAGGCTCAATTGTACTTGACTATTAGTGATGGATTGACACAATGTTCTACAAGTACACTGCCCGAGGCAAGGTGAGTCACCGGAAATGCATTTATTATGTACTCTTCCAACTAAAATGTATATTTACAAGCATGGATTCTTAAACTTAGGCTTAAAGGGGACAGTTTCTGGCTACTAGTATACTAGTATCACACATCGATCTGATAGTTGATATCATGGTTGACACGAAGTTGTGATTGTTCATTTATTATTAGGCTATATACTACTACTACTACTACTACTACTACTACTACTACTACTACTACTACTACTACTACTACTACTACTACTACTAATAATAATATTAATAATAATAATAATAATAATAATGACTTTCAATATAGAGCAACAAATGTATTATTCATGACACAAATTAGATAGAATTTGAACTTCTTAAAAGCACACATTCTCAAAAGAATTCCCTCCATTACTAATTATGTTAAAGTAAGCATTTGAGGATTGGAAGACTTGCATATACAAAGAGTTATATTACATATTGGTTATACATTTTATTTCCAAATCAAATTTCTCTGAGAAGATTCTCAGCATAACATAACACTGCAATAATACCATAACACTGCAAACAAAAACATTTCAAAACTGATACAGATATAATTTTATTATATTATCATAATGTAATCAATTTAATCAACATCAACAAGATGATATTGATTACGCTCATATCCAATTTAGCCAACAATTTGACCACTGAAAATTACCTATTGTATATCCGCAGACATATCGGCATCGAAACTACCGATAGAACTAGCGGATGGAATTAAGGTGGGATAAATTTGCGATTGCTTACTTTCCATTTGTCCCTCTGTCTGGAAGTATACAGGCTCAATCATGATTCTATTGGAAGGTTTGCTGGCGATAATTGTCCACTGGCAAAACGTTTTCGACTTGTATTGACGCGGGTAGTCTGGACTGGAAATGGTGTCTCCCGACCCAGGACTCGCGATTAGATGCTTGCCACATTCTGGAAGAATCAGAAGAAAGATGTTAGTTATTGGAGCAGATCGGTTGGCCTAATGACACATAATGACACATAATGACGCTCAGTGACACTTAGTGACATAACAAGGCATTGTGTTGAGCCATAAGTTTTCTATCCCTCCCCCGCATTCTCGAAACTTTGTAAGTTCTATGAAGTTGGTAAGTACTAACAGTTTGTCTAACTGTTTTTCTGCTTATATTAATTTTGTTAAGAGATTGTTTCTTACTAAGAAGTTCTAATAAGCTAAGAAGTTTTGAGAACATGGGCCCTGAAAGCTTAGTCCTGCTACTATGGATTATTTTCATGCGCTACACTTTAGCCTCCATTGCTACGATTCCTTTTTGAGCATTTTACATATTTTTCTTTTGTGGTCCTTTTCTTCATGTCCAATTGGTTTTCAATATTTATTTATTTATTTACTATCTCCATATGTTAAAAATCATGAGATAAAAATAATAAATATGAAAATATTGAAAACCAATGGGGACATGTGGGACATAGCAAACATACTCGGGTAAATTACATTTAACCATGAAATATGACAACAAACTGATTGTATGCCTTTAAAATGTGTGTGTGTGTGTGTGTGTGTGTGTATGTGTGTGTGTGTGTGCGTGTGTGTGTGTATGGGTGTGTGTGTGTATGTGTGTGTATGTGAGTATGTATGTGTGTGTCTGTCTGTCTGTGTGTGTGTGTGTGTGTGTGTGTGTGTGTGTGTGTGTGTGTATGTGTGTGTATGTGAGTATGTGTGTGTGTGTGTGTGTTTATTTTTTATTTAATTTAATTTTTGTTTTGTTTTTTAAATTGGGGTTTAGAGTTGCTTTCACGATTGTTTTACTTACATCATGACTTGTCAGTTTTCAAGTAAGTTGAGCTCTCACCTGACCATAGAACTAAGACGAGGACACTTACTTGCATATATTTCGTCCTTGGTGTGGAAGTAGAACCTCCCCTTGAAGCCCATCTTGGTGGTGGACTTGTTGGAGCGGAAGACAATTTTCACCACGGAGGAACTCGTGTACGGACCGGGCGACTCCGTGCCACAGTAACGCTCCACCATAGAAAAGTTGTTCTTGGAACTTTTCTCTTCTAATATTTCTACGTAGTCTATTTCTAAACAGCTGCAAAACAATTGGTGAAATCCATTAATTAACGTTCTTCATGTATCGGGCAATCATAGAAGCCAAAATGGTGCAGTAATGCCATCATTTCGTAATATTTTATGACATAAATGTCATATATGCATAATATGGCAAAAGTTATCATGTAGAAAGTTTATGAAAATGAAAGTATTTTCAATATTATGTCCAGTGAGTGAATATGGACTTTTAACATCACTGCATGAATCTTTCACCCATTTGCGACGATATGTCGCATGGGGTACATCATGTCACATGAATATTTTTCAAAAATATTAAAAAATCTTTTAAATCTTTTAATTATTTTTTACAAAATCTTACTCATTTTGATTGGGTTCCTTCTCCTGCAAGGCGAATGTGTCAAAAGATACAAGGACATATTCGTTGTGCGCCGGTCGGAAGATGTATTCACAGTTCAGGTCGGTGGGGTAGTTGCCTGGGTGGCGGGGAGAGTTGAATATACCAGATCTGACCTTGGAGCCGTCGTAGAGAAACTTACACTGACCCTCTTCTATAGGAATCCCTTTTATTGCATAATCTATGAAGAAATACATATCCTTGTAGTTATAGCATATTCTATTAAGAAATTCATAAAATAATAATAATAATACAAAGAAATTCATATTATAATTATAATAATACATGTATAAATAAATTAATATAATAATAATAATAATAATAATAATAATAATAATAATAATATAATAATAATCGTCAATTTATTTTGCATCAAATTAATGCTCGAAAGTGTTCATTTCTACATTATTACCCCTATCAATGGCTCAGTATGTCCTCAATTTCTTTCTCAACTCCCTGGGGAGTATACAACATATTCATAATATGAAAGCTCACAATGATTGAGGAGGCTGGTATGTATATACAATTAATGTGAAATAAACAAAGTAGTGAGTGACCTGTTGAATTGATTTAACACTCTCCCTGCTGGATTAGGCACAGCCACTGCTCTTTAGGGCATCTCCAGTTGCCTCCAGCATGGAGAGGGTTAAACTCATATTTTTAAATCACAGATTTGAGTTTACATAATATCACAAATTAGCCCTCTCCCTGCTGGATTATGGACAGGAACTGCTCTCTAGGGCATCTATGGTTGCCTCTAGCATGGAGAGGGTTAACGCTGCAGGAGGACCCACCAGTAATAAACTTGTACTTTGCCATGAACCTGCCTCCTCTGACGGCCCCGTGGGTGTCCAGGGTGAGGACCAGACGCGGGCCGTTGCTGCTGAGGGAGGGGGGCCGGAGCGACCCACAGAACTTCTCCTTCACTGACCCCTCCCCAAGCCGACTGTCCTCGTTCAAACCAATGTAGCCCAGCGTACAGCTGCAACGATTCCAAAATCAGAGTTTAGTCTGCTATTCAATGTAAATAAAGTTTACCGTACATGAATTGAGTGAATATGGAGTTTAACGTCGCTGCAGGAATCTGTCACTCATTTGCGACGATCTGTATGTGAAACTTAGACATATCCTGGTCTGTAATTTCACTGTAGAACTTGTTTACCATGGTATTTCAAAGTGAAATATAATATTAAGAACTTACTAAGGCATGTTCCCTGGTATTTCAAAGTCAAAGAAAGATATTCTGGCTTTCTCTAGGTGTTGGCGATCCATCAAGCCGTCCAGGTAATATCGACACGTGACGTTTTGTGGAAAGGAATTCGGGTAGCTAGGAGACTTTATTGTACCATTAGTTTCCTTTTTACTCATAATTCGTTGGTCACATTCTGAAAATGAAAAATGTATAGAATTTATTTGATAAAAATTGAAATACAATTTCTTTGAGATATTCATCAATTTATTAATATGAAACATAAAATTGCAATAATTGCTACGAAAAATTACATATATTTCAGACACTTTTTAAAAACCTCAAACAAGGTTTTCATTCAGGCAAAACGTTTTTTACTTCATTATTTATTATGAAAAAACCCTGATGTTTGTCAATTTCATTATAAGGCAGGGTATCGTTTCTCGAAGCTCTCTTATCCGCTAAGAGACCATAGCACTCTCTTAGCAGTGTATTAGCTATCGGCAAAGAGAGCGCTATGGTCTCTTAGTGGGTAAGAGAGCTCCAAGAAACGATACTCTGGTTACTATAACATGGGAAGGAGGGAGTTTGATGGATATACTGGACACCCAAATTAGTGTTATATTGAGGGTATACTGTATACTGTATTGTACATACCTGTACCCACTATATGCTCTGCGTCAGGCTGTATAAAATCTGGAAATAAAAATTACGAAACATGACCAAAAATATACTTGTAAAGATTTGGATAGAATGGGCCCAAATGTAAATCGATTTAAAACTGTGGGTGAATAAATTAGAACATAAAAATAGCTGTATTTTAAATATTTAATGGAAACAAAATTTCACTGCTTCTACATCCATTTTCTATTTAAAAAATAAAATAAAATAACAAAATTGTTTAACATATATAATCCTCCCTGAGGAAAATAGATTGACACATGTAGAAGGCATATCCGGCATCATTAAAAAAAGTATATGGTTTAGAGCCACTTTCAAGATAATTTCACTTATATCGGGGCTTATTACATTGTGTAAATATAAATATAATTTTTATCATTAAAAACTCACCTAATTTTACTGTAAGATTACTAAATACATATGATATATTAAATCCTTTTCTTGGCACTGTAAAGTCAGCTCTATTTTCTGTGGGAGGTTTATCAAATAACACTCTCCCTTGACTGGTAAGGAACTCTATATGGAGAGCTTCTCTCGATGAATGTATCACTGTGGTGTTGTCATAGTTCCCACAGAATGTCCCAATCACTGGGGCATCGTTCGTAAAACCATCGTAGATTTTTACATAGTCAAACGGACAGCTGAAAACAGAAACAGTCAGGTAAGAAATATAAATAATATATGGAATTATTATTTTTCTTATATTATTATTATATATTTTTATTATATATTATAATGATGATGATGAAATTATTTTTCTTATCCAGTGATTACTTTAATTGTTTTTCAGTGTTGCAATAGATTTATATTCTAGTTCTAAATAGGTACCGTAATTACTCTAAAAAGTAATACCCTCTAATAATTCAAACACCTAAATTAATTGCCAAAATAAAAATAAATTCTTAACCTAAAAATACCAATAAGCAGTACAAGGTATCATTTCATGAAACTCTCTTATATTATTAGCTCTTAGTTTGAATCCTAGAATCCCAGAATCCCAGGATCGGCAAATGATCCTCTGTTACAATGGAGCCCCACGTCGGGCACCATTGTAACAGAGGATCATGTGCTGATCCTGGCATTCAATACCAAGTTGCTGGATTGTGAGTCCAACACTCTACTGAATGAGCCAAAGCGGTAACCCAGCTGGCCGATACCAATGGAAACATCTTATATCACACCCGGCTACACATGGATAGTGTCACATGGATAGTGTCACAAGATCAACTCACTATTCTCCGCCGTGGTAGAGAGCGAACACCACGAATTGGAGTCGGATCCGCTCGGAGGGGTGGCCCTGAAGCTTGTAGTAGCAGAACATGTTGTCGGCGTACATCCCCGGGAACGTGGGCGACATGATGAAGCCGGTCTTCTTGTTCTCGCTACGCACCGTGTAGCCGCACATGGCTGGCGGAGCCTCAGTGCCTATATCGTATACTGCTGAAACATTTACAACTGTTAAAACAATCTAAGACAGTCACACTTTCTTGATAAGCATAACACACAGAGAAATTAATAAAACAACAAAAATATATTTATTGATCGGGGGCCCATTGCACGATGCTATTGTAGCCCTACAATAGTTGTAACTGGGCTCCCGCCACAATAGAAAGTGTTGATCTTACAATAGCATCGTGCAATGGGCCCCAGTACCATAAAACTCTCTTATGCATACAGATTTTAATAAACAAAGTTATTTCTTTTATTGATCTTTTATTGATCTGTGCAATAAATAATAAATCTCAAGAAATGTAAAATTTGCTAAGTATAATGCTACATGTTATATAAGAAATGTAAGCACACTTTCTTGATAAGCAAAAATGACATAAAATTTAAACAACAAAAAAATATTTATTGATTGAAGTGCAATAAAATCTTCAGAAACATCAAATGATTTATCTGTAAGTGTATATACATAATGAAGCACATGAAGTGTGTTATTATGTTAACAAAGTATGGTTAACCTTTCTTGATAATCAAAATGCACAGACATATAGAAAAGAAAAGAACAAAGAAGAATGATTTCTTTGATCAAAGGGCCATAAAATCTTCATAATCGTAAGAAGTTTATTCTGTGCACATGCAGTGTAGCATAATGCAGAAAATACAGCAAAAGGAATGACAAAAGCATAATGCTTACAACAATGTTTTTAATATCTATATTTTTATGAGCTTTTCTGATGTATTTATAATAATTATTTTCACAGATATTTATAGTTATATATATTTAGCTTATGTTCACATTAAATTCCAAACATTTCATTGGAATTTGCACTAAGACTTTTACTGTTTGCTACTATAAGCAGAAAGCCATATTTTAAACTACACACTGTCTGTGTTTACGTTGGCAGCGATCACAAGAATAAACAAAACCTTGTAACAACTATTTCATGCAGAAAATAACTATTTACGGTTCGTAGAAACATTACCCATTGGGTTCTTTTGCAGATAATATAAATAACAGATGAACTCGAGGAAAGCAATCTATTTGAAATGCTATATTAGCTAGATAAGAATTTGAAGAGAAAGACGCAGAAGAAAAGCATAAAATACTATACATGCATTCTATCTATTAGAAAAACCTATGAAGGGGGAAGTAATTCTTGTAAGACTGATTATAAAGAATATGGTCTTCTAGTTATCTGCAGATTAAAATATACTTCACAGATGGAAATAAACTTGAAACGAAAATGAACTCAAAAACAGATTACGACTTCACTGTTTAAGAATGCTCTATACGATGAGTGAGTGTTGTTGAACTTTTGATATTCTACGTTTCTACATCGAGCTATTACATGCAGCTACACATATTTAATTCTTACAATTTATACTAACTTTGAGACAATTGAATATACTGTGAGAACTTTTATTTATTTAAAAAAAATTAATATCACAAAGTTAAAGAATAATGCACACTGGTAATATAGAAATTTATAGAAATTTATAGAAGCTTAAAAGGCTTGAAAGAGTCTCATGACATGTCAATTAATTGATACTTACAATCATTAGTAAATTCACTAAAAACTAATAATAATAATAATACAACAATTAATTAATAAATATTGCATTATGATGTGTTTTAAAGCAGGTGAAAAAAAGCCCATACAACCGTGTTAAAAATTAGACGTTTAAAAGCTGTGACGGAATCTCGGAGCATTTCTATGGATACTTACATGCATCGAAGAACTCGTAGTATCCCGTGAAGCCTTTGTGCGACTTTGAGCCGTCTGTATAGAAGGACAGGATGATGACGTTCTTGGTGGAGACGATGAGGTTTGGGAGGCTGCCGAGGATGTCGCCACAGAAACGCCCGGCCAGGCTGGCATCCAACAGTCTCTCCGTGTCTCGCTGGCTCTTTATCTGTGTGTAGATGTCCAGGTAGTCGTGTTCGCATCTGCAAGAATAATAATAATAATAATAATAATAATAATAATAACAATAATAATATTTTTTTTAATAATAATAATAATAATAATAAAATAATAATAATAATAACAATAATAATATTTTTTTAAATAACAATAATAATAATAATAACAATAATAATAATTTTAAATAATAATAATAATAATAACAATAACAATAATAATAATAATCACAACAACAATAATAATAATAATAATTTATCTTTTTATTTAAATTTTTGTTGTTAATAATGAATATTTATAATGTGCCTAGTAGTCAATGTCGTACACATGCTCATAGCGCTATATTATTACCCCGGTCAATGGATCTCTGTGCACTCAATTCCTTCTCAATTCCTTATTGAGTTTGGAGAATTTATTCATAACATAGCTAGTGTCAAATGTCTGGGATGATTTCGGTGCATAGTTTGTGGTTCCATGAGAAATGTGAAGTACATTGTATCATGCACATGTTTAACTCTCTCCATGCTGAAGCCAACTGAAGATGCCCTAAAAAGCAGTTGCTATGCCAAATCCAGCAGGGAGAGGGTTAATCAAATGCAGTGAAAATATACAACCTTTTCCTCAGTTCACTAAATCAAGTATTCTTTGCACAATATAAAAAGGACCACATCTATTTTAGTTCGAACATCACAATTTCTAAATTGACAACAATCAAAAGAAGACTTGCGGAACATAAACAGCCATTGACTTCAGGATGGAAAATTACATTTTCTTAATTCGCAACAATAAAATTCCCTCATGTCAAAATGTGTTCGCCATGTTTGATGGGAGTAAATATCAAAGACCTGCTTGATGTAGTGCCTAATACTAATTACAATCAATATCAAAGTTCCTATTTACAAAACCCACCCTACTCGAGGACCTTCTCCGTGTATGGCGAAACCTCTGAACATTTGCCGAGTTTGCCAAGATGCACACTTTGATGTCCATATACACTTTACATAAAATCAGTCGCAATCAATGATTTTGATTAGTGTGTGGTCCTAAAAGCGCAATTTGTGAATATCATGCTTGAAGATTTACACATTTCGGAGTTGGAACTGGGCGTCCATGTTGGAAATCAATGGAGGCGAATATGGAAATAATTACATAATGGGAGTTAGGATATCCTGATTTCTTTCTCATTAATCAAGCAGAATGATGTCTGTCTCATCACAGTCCAATTTCAGCTGGTATGGCGTCAAATAACGTACTTCAAAGAAACGCAAACTGGACGACAAATGTCTTCGGTTTCTGATGTATTATGGTCTGCGATTGGTGTAATTGATAAGACATAGACATGTATGTTCTGCTATGTAATTGATGTTACTACCCTTGTTAATATTGGATATGTAGCAAATTCTAATATACATCTAAGTATGGAGTAATATATAAAGCTAATTGTGTAATAATATTTATATATTAACATTGGATCTGCAGTAAATTCTAATATACATCTTAAGTACAAAGTAATATATTTATGTGTTACAAAATTCATACATAGCCTGGCTAATATTGGATCTGCAGCAAATTTGTACATACATCTAAGTACGAGTAATACATAAAGCTAAAAGTGACAACTCCAAGCACTAGCATAGACAGTCAAGAGTATAGCCAGGAGAGAAGTCCTGAAAACATATCAATTTCCAAATTCTTTATTTTGAAAACTTACCCTATTTTTATGCTTTGATTCCCATTTTTACCTCATGTAAGTGCAATAACATTAACGGTGCTGAGTTTGGCATTATATAAATATCCATATTATTATTATATAGTTAATGACCGAGGAGACGGTTTCTCGTCGTCGACAGGCTCGTATAATAGTTGAGGTGCGAAGGTCCCACTCAAGGCAAATATATTTAGAAAATATCTTACTTGAAAGTAGTTCCAAATTCTTCCACCTCAACCGTGCTTTATATGCCCCCAGCCGTGCTTTATATGCTGATTTGGGCATATAAAGCACGGCTGAGGGCATATAAAGCATGGCTGGGGAGGTGTAGCCATGATTTAATATTAAATAAAGCACAGGCCCACATGTTACAAAGAGGAACCACAGAAACACCACAGCCCTGAGTTTCCTTTCGAAATACCAAATTATCTGCAGGCACGGCCCTTTTGGCTTAACAGTATCCACGCCACTGACAGCGTCAACTTTAAGTGGAACCATTTTATGCAAGGCAGCCGAACACTTGGAAGTGTTAGATCTGTGGTGACACTGCTTGATCCACAGGTAGATCCCGGTGTTAAGCAGGGTGGATCAGCGGGTTCAATGAGATGTGGGTTAAACCACAAATCCCCTCCTTCTCTCACCCTCTCCTCATCCCCCCTCCCCTCCCCTCCCCCAGGGGGGTCAATGGTGACATGTCCAGTGCCAGACCACAATGAGACGGTCAGCAAATGGTGGTCAGCAAAATGTAAAGGTCACTGAGCAAGACCAATTTCGGTGAATAATTCATGGTCGGCAGGCGCCTTACTTTCTTGTACAGTGCAGGGATTGGTGTTGACAGTCGGCGGTGAAATGTTAAGGAGGCTGTCACTGTCCCCTTTCCCTCTGACCTAGGTTGTTATTCAAGAATCTCTTGTATCTACTATGACACCATGACCCTTTGGGAAATGGGATGTCGTAACTCTTCTCAGAAGTGGGATGCCATAACCCTCTGGGAAGTGGGATGCTATAACCCTCTCAGAAGTGGGATGCCATAACCATCTCAAAAGTGGGATGCCATAACCCTCTGGGAAGTGGGATGCCATAACCCTCTGGGAAGTGGAATGCCATAACCCTCTGGGAAGTGGGATGCTATAACCCTCTCAGAAGTGGGATGCCATAACCCTCTGGGAAGTGGGATGCTATATCCCTCTCAGAAGAGGGATGCCATAACCCTCTCAGAAGTGGGATGCCATAACCCTCTCAGAAGAGGGATGCCATAAACCTCTGGGAAGTGGGATGCCATAACTCTCTCAGAAGTGGGATGCCATAAACCTCTCGGAAGTGGTATTGTATTATAGCAGAATTCAGGCCATTTAATGCTTGTAGTGAATAGGAACAAATGAACAACCTTTCCTACATACGATATGATATGATAAATATGTATATAGCGCACAAATCCAGCATAGCACTGCTCAGATGTGCTTAGTGTTATTATTATTATTATTAATCATTTATTAGTTGGTACATGTTTGGCCAATGAAATATTCACTGTAGTAAATCATGAAGTTGCCAATACAAAACACTCTACAAATGCAAATAGTAGTGGTAGTAGTAGTAGTAGTAGTAGTAGTAGTAGTGGTTGAAAACATTGCTCCAGGAGAGTTTCCTCCTATCTAGTTGGCACCGGTACCATTTGACCTATGAAATATTAACAGTATACAACAACATTGACAAGACAAAATGTCGCATTGTCTAAAATTTCAAAGTAATATCTAGTGCAATTTATAGGATTGCGTGACCTTACGATCAACATAACCACCTACGCTGACTGATAGCCGACAATGACATAAAAGGCTGCAGAATGTTAGTAGGATGTAGCGGTACTTGTTATAAATGTCAAACTGCTCTTAGCATCGCAGATTCCAGATCACAATGTACGTTGAAGCGATGGAATGGTTTAACCCTCTCCCTGCTGGATCAGGTACAGGCACTTCTCTTCAGGGCATCTCCAGTTGCCCTCAACATGGAAAAGGTCAACTTGTCAATGTAGGTGTGGCACAACAATGGAGCAGAACATTGCTACATGGTGAGATCCTTTCTGGTGCTGACGTATCTTATAGTTTGGGTGGTAGCATAGTAGTAGATCATCAGACTTCTCAGACCAAGGTTCAAACCTGTTTGACACAACAATTGAGTAGGCAATTTGCTGCATGGGGAGATCCTTCCTGGCTCTGACGTATCCTAAATTTTGAGGTAAAATCTGAAGCAGAAAAATCTCTACACATGCTGGGATCCTACCTAAATATTCGAAAACAGAAACGAGTGTGAGATTGTCAAACTTCTGAGACAAAGTATCTGAGTTCAAACCTGCCTTAAAAAAAGAATTATGAGTGGTAGGTGGTAGTGCAGTGGTAGGTGGTAGTGCAGTGGTAAGTTCATTATTCTAGAGCCAAATGGCCTGGGTTCAAACCCACATTGTTTTAATGATGAGTTAGACGCATTATAAATATGCTTACCAATATTATTATTATTATCATCGATGTTACTTTTCAGACACAACTATGTGATGTGCTGTCTGTACTGCAGAAGTGTTGTTTATCATCATTGGTGTGTCAGTACCCGCCACTGCTCAGAGGCTTACTGCAACACTTAACACCACAGGTGGTGCAGGTTTCATCTTACTGTAATCTAATGACCAGAGATGTGTGAAGAACAATCTTGCAAATAGAAAACAAAACCGTTTGCACATCTTCAGTATTTACAACTCTCACAGGGATTCCTTCTTGCTAAGATGGCCTTACTTTTTAATGAACATTTGGATTCAGTTTCAGTTACTTTAAGGTTTTGCACAAAGTTGCCTGGTTGAGTTAAACGTAATTGTTCCGATCTTCCGTCAATGTCATGAAGACCTCTAGGTGGTCGAAAAACAGAAGTTGCTCAACTTCAACAACGCACAGCTGGAGAACATGTATAGACTTCAACTCCAGTAAATCAAGATTTCATACATAATTTTAACAAGGAATATACATTATCACTGTAGCATACTTTGAATTAAGGAATATTACATAAAATACTAAATAAGAAGAAAAGTAACCTAGTTACGGTACTGCTTGCTTTGAATATGCATTCAAGAAGAAGGTTAAGGAATACTAGTATATTCTGAAGAAAAACATCACCATTATAGCACACTTTGAATATAAGTGTATTTCGCCCTCGTTTAACCATTTTTTAACAAGCTGAGAAAAATGCCAGAAAGGACGGGGCATGTTTTTCGCCGGATGTAGCCACTCTGAGAATAAACCGAAGCCAGAATGTGACAATTAGCCTGGGCTGCAGCACATGTGCATCATGCTGTCACGAGAAGACCTGGAATTGCCAGTGGGCTAATGTAATTACATGTACATACACACTGGCCTTTTTCTGTTTCCGTATCACCGTCATGAGGTCAACAATGACAACCAATTCCACTTTCTAGTCTTACATAAACCAGCCGTCAGAAGTGAAGACACAGATTCAGAGTGGGATGTGAAGATGCCATGGAAAGTGTACATCATTGAGATTTTTAGAAAAATGTGTATGGTTGAGTGTGGGAAAATGCACGTTGGTGTAGTGTTTATATACAGATGTGGAGTGAATGATCATCAGAGGTAGTCGACATTTGGGGGTATGACCATAAGATGTAGACCATTAAAGGGTATGACCATGACCATCAGATGTAGACCTTTAGATTTTAGTTTAGTTTAAACATATTTTATTCAAGACGAAATGGATAGGTTACAAGTTATTACAACTTAAATGAAAACCGC
>JAVCKZ010065002.1:0-14731 GCA_034780755.1 Lepetodrilus elevatus
CAGACGTAATTAGTCTCAGATCGAAATTCGTTTGTCCGATTATACATGTTTATCAACTGTGATATTATGCCTTTAAGTCCAGGGTATCGTTTCTCGAAGCTCTACTACATGTACTATCTTCTACGAGACCACACGGACTCTCATAGCCATCTCTAATACGTTGTATTGGGATCGTTGATCGTGCACCTCTAACCATAGCGCTATGGATACGAGAACTTCGAGAGACGATACCCAGTCCTAGCGTACAATATAGCTTTTTTAATGGTTTTTTAACTTCCAGTGACAAGCTGAGTCCAATTAAGGGACATTTTCGTATCAAATATTAAATATTAAAGTATTAAATACGCACTTAGATCTACACGTTAACTATGGCAATCACGAGCTTACGTCACAACAGAACAGTCATAAGAACAAATAGTAGTGCATGGATGGTCGAGTTGCATTTGAAATCCTAACGTTGAACAGTAACTAATTATGAAACATTCTAATCACTCGTTGGACTCCACGAACGATCTGGGAACGCCTTGTAACAATAGGCATCAACTCCAGTGTGCCGTAGTCAAGTAACAGCTGAGGTCTACAGCTATGAACATGGATCTGTAGAAAAACTAACTGGAATATCACAACAGTAACCAGATTTAGATGACTAGCACTGAAGATTAACCCTTTAGTTCAAATTAGTCATCAACATATTGTTCATAATACCAGAACTAACTAGAATATCACAACAGTAACCAAATTTAGACGACTAGCAATGAAGATAAACTTTTCAGATTAAATTAGGCATCAATTTATATTGTTCATAATATCCGGAACCTGTTCGAGATGAATATTGAATTATGATAATAGCTGTTTGTCGTGACAGGATATAGCTGTCAACAACTGTGCATATTAAGCTTGAATCCTAGTAGTAGTGTATATGCCAAAGGGGAACTTGTGTTGACAGGTGGAAAGTATACTCAAAGTTTGTGTTTTTGCTGATGGCTATGAGGTAGATTACTTTGTTCTGGAATTTAAACATACTCCCCAAAAAATAGTTAAGGGCCAGCAAATATTGTGTGGAGAAGCTTTCTACCAAATTTTAGAACTCTGCCAGAGGAATCTGGTGTCATTTGTATTCCAATGCATATGCAAGTTCTTGAAGAATACCTGCAGCCTATAAACATTTGGAAATTATTTGTTGATACAATAATACAAAGTTAAATTGTCCTAAAGGTTTCTAGCCCTTAACTAATTTTGTTGAGTAGTCTATTTTATTTGTAAAAATGAAATTATTTACGGCCAACTTTCATAATTGTTATGAAGCATGTTAAGTGCTAGGTCTACCATAACCTGCTAATCAATAGGTCAACCATTACCATGGTAACAAAATGAAATTATTTTGAATATAGATATTCACGTGCAATTTAACAACTGTTGCTATGACAACTGGCCATGTTTTACTTTGGCATGTAACAAACAAGACATTTTATATTATTACCATGACAACAGACCAGTGTTCCTCAAATGATACCTTGACAACTGTTGCCATGGTAACATTTCCTTGTAACCAGCTAATACATCTTTATATTATTAAAAAATGCCTGTACCAGTTTTTATCAATTGTATAATATGTAACATCTAAAAGAGTTGGTACAAAAATATTATTCATCATTCTCTTTCCAAAGTTCTGATGATAACACATGACATGATAAGTTATTTCTGTAATATTTGAGCTCCAGAAAATGACATAGAAATATCTCTATGTTATGTTCTTATTGACAGAACAAACAACACATGCAACAGTGCACACTGTACCGTTACAGCCTTAATACAATGCTAATTACAAGCATGAAAGAAAATTGCACTAGAAGCCTGCAGTAGGTAGTATATAATTATCTAAAGCAGCATTGCCCTTCTCCATATGTATTTCACTAAGCACCCCGACCCCCAACCATAAAGACGTGCCAAATTCAAGAGGCATTACCTGCTGAAAAGAAAGTTATGCTAATATTCTATAATTTTTGCTTATGACATCAACAATACTACATTCCACGGAATGCTTTTCCCATGGGTTTGAGGTTGTATTTTCCCCATAGTATTTCAGTTATCTGCTGGTATATTTACGGTGGGAGACAAACCTGCAATAAGCACTTGAATGCTATGATAAGACCCACAAATGATGCATGTTAAATTTGAAAATAAATCTCCAGTCGTATCTATTTCAAAGAATCACATTTAAATAGAAACTATTATAAGATTGTGGTGCATTACTAATTAAATTTTAATTTTAATTTATCATCAAGTATAATTTCTAGTAAAGCAGTAAATGAGTTTCACCGCTATTACCTTCCTTAACCATCGCTATTGGTTATTACATTGCAGTTGGGCAGCACAATATTCCTTAATACATACAGAGATTATATTAATAATCACCCAGCTATTCAAATATAAAATGGTCAGTTGCAAATAATCATAGTGACACATTATTATGAACAGTCAGACGAAAGCCTTAATAGCAACAAAATAAATCATATTATTAACATTATATTAATTAAGAACATACATTGTAATCACATTGTACATAATTCTGGTGATTTTAAGTGTGCTTCTTATTATCATGATTATTTTATTGGTGCTTCACTAAATCATTCACAAGTCTTATAGTGAAACGAGAAGAACAGCACTCCATGTACATTACATGCAATAATTATAACATCACTTGTTGATATGTTCGTGGAAACTGACAACATAAAACATATCAATAATTAGAACTTCTGTAATGAAATAATATATTGAGAAAACAGAGAAAATATCATTATTATAATAATGATGTTTTATAAATGTACGCATTTTTTTCCTAAAACTAAAATGTAATTTATTTATTTTTATTTTAAAGAAGAATATTTTTGAGTTTCCCATATTGCATTCACATCTGAAGAACATCAGTGAATCGTAAACAAGATGCTAATGAATTGAACAGACTTCACTCGATTGAAGACAATTGGTCAACACGGAATGCCGAAGCTGAATTTGATTCTTATCTGGTCGTGGTCTCCATCTTGTCGGAGGTTGGACATTCTTCATGAAGCTTGGTGAGAGAGAAGACCAGAGGTGTGGCATTCTTGACACACACAGACCCTGACACAGCTGACCTTATCCAAAGACGGTCACTGGCAAGAGTGGAGATAAGTGTTCAGTGTTCCTTCTGGTTGTGCAGGTCTTTGCTGGTAGAGTTGGTGCGTCTGATAGAGACGTTCTTGCAGCCAATGAAATGATAGAAGACGAAACTGATGAACGCAAACACTCCCCGACATGCAAGCAAGATGGCCGCATTGCAAGAGAGGTTACCACTCCATAGAAGGTCCCATGCCGTCACTGAAACGTAGAAAGCATTGTGGTTATCATTGTCGTCATTGTAATCATCATTGTTATCATTGTCATCATTTCAGTCAGCATCATTATTAGTATTGTCATCATTTCAGTCATCATCATTATTACTATTGTCATCATTGCAGTCATCATCATTATTACTATTGTCATCAGTCATATGTATTATTATTGTCATCATTGCAGTCATCATTATTAGTATTGTCATCATTGCAGTCATCATTATTATTATTGTCATCATTGCAGTCATAATTATTAGTATTGTCATCATTGCAGTCATCATTATTAGTATTGTCATCATTGCAGTCATCATTATTAGTACTGTCATCATTGCAGACATCATTATTAGTATTGTCATCATTGCAGTCATCATTATTAGTATTGTCATCATTGCAGTCATCATTATTAGTATTGTCATCATTGCAGTTTTCATCATTATCATTGATATTATCACAGTCATCATTATTATCAGTGTCATCATCATCATAATAACAATAATCTCCATCATTATCATGTTGTGGTCAATGCCATCATTGTAATAACCATAAAGTAATTGTTGTCATCATTTTCATAATAATAATCATCATCATCATCATGTTATTCTCATAATAGTCATTGAAATTATTATCATTATTGTTATCATCATTATCATCATCATTATCATGTTGTCATTTTCATCATCATCCTTCTCATTGAAACCATTATCATTATCATCATAAGCATCATCATCATCAATCATTAAATAGTGTCCTTGCTACTGCTGTTATTGTCCTCACCAACATCATGAATGTAATATTCATAATCATCGCTTATTGTCATTGTTATCATTTTTATGCTACTGATATCAGTGACAAAATGAAAACATTATTTTCCAGAGACGGGAACCAGTTGTTTTTAGTTGTTATTCTTCTTAGAATTCGCCAATGGGTGAGATATTCCCGCCACGACGTAAAACATTACTTCAATCAAATCTTAGAATTCTAGAACCACTGCCATAGTAATCTCACTAATATTACCATATTGTTAGTATACCCAAAGAAATAAAAAAATAAAAAAACAGCTGGTATTCAAATAAAATTGTATTTTGAATTTTACCTTTATGTCTCTGTCAAGCTCTGTATTAAATAATTCTCATTGTGAATTCATATTACTATTACTATATTTTGTTATCTGACTTTAGGTGTGACCTCAATGTGACAACAGCTTATGCAGTCTGACATGATTTGACATTAATATGAAATGACACAATTTGACATCACTAAGTGAACATGACACAATTTGACAGCAATATGGTATATGACTATGATATGATGCATGACACAATTTGACACCAATATGTTATCTAATGTTATGTGCAACACAATTCTACATTAGTGTGCAATCTGACAGTTGATGTGTGTGACACAATTTGAAACCAACGTGTGATATGATTTGATGTGAGACACAATTTGACACAAGTACAGTATAAGGATGTGATCTGACATGATATGTGACCTTTTTTTTACATACTACTACTAATAATAAATAATAATAATATTAATACCGTACCATAGTTATTAGATTCCCTGGTTTACATATTTTTCTGTGATAATTTTGGCTTGGGTAATTGAAAATATAAATAAATATACGGTATTTTGATAATTTGCCCATTCGGTAGGGTCCTATATAAAAAGAATAATAATTGGATATATTGATTGATCACTTGTCAGAAAATGTAATTGATCAATAATTGCTATAAACATCAGTATTGTTAGTGTACATACATTTCCAGATTTGAATGAACTTTTTAAAGTACACTCCTTATCAATGGCAGTGACTGTTATCAATTAGACTTAGACGTTGCCATACCGGTACATATTTACCAGGAACCAATCAAATTATCTTCGACTTTGTTTTAACCATCGCTTGCAAGTCTTTCTTCAATTTCAACGATGACTTATACAACTTGTTCCACTTGTAACTATTATAATAATGTTCTAAATGATAGTAAACCGTCGGCAGAATATACATAAACCAGGGAATCAAATAACTATGGCCTAATAATTAATAATAATAATTATGTGGATCCATAAACCAGGGAATCAAATAACTATGGCCTAATAATTAATAATAATAATTATGTGCACGTTTATATCATGCCATTTCAATGCTTGAAAGCTTTCTCATAGCACTACGCTACTATCCATTATGATGTGGCACAACTTTGTGATTCCTTGACACTAATGAATAATATTGACTTCACTTAAAGCGCAAGTTCATAACAATATATAGGCCTCTTTTTTCAACATCTTTTGCTTTCAAAAAAATAGATATGTTTATTATCTTCTCAACAATATACAATTTGACATAATTTTTCAGTGCTTTGTATTTTTAATATTTAATTGAAATTCACAAATTAGAAACGTTCGATGAAGCATACATTGGTTATCTATCTTGATTTGTAACAGATGCTTTGTATATGCTCAACTTTACACAAAACACTCATTTATTTCCAGTTTGAGCAGATAGGCCTAAATCATTATGAACTTGCCCTTTAATATGAAATGGCATAATTTCACATTGATTATTTGTCTAATAAATGCTATTTGTTTAATTTTTAATGGCATAATCTCAATATCTAAAAACCCAAACATCATGACATTTACATCAGAGAACAGAACTAAAAATTGGAAAGGAGACTACATCGTCCCAATGAAAAAGATATAGAATTTTAAAATATATAGTCTAGCTACATGTTATATGCTAACACCACAGACATGCAATTACATATATACAAGTAGACAGAAACATAGGAACATTAGTTATTCCCCTGTTATGGATGGGACTATGTTGGAGGCCAAAGGAACAAGTGGAATTATATCAGGCACATGATTACAATTATATGTGTGTTAAGACAATGTGGTTAGTGTTCTAAATAATGACATTTTATTGTCAAAGACTTGTTCTTTTGTTAGAAATATACTTATATATGGGTAGATAGATAAATACATAAAATATATACATTGTAGATATATTTACACATGACGAAACAATTTGATTGACATTCTTTGATAAATAATAAATATTCATGTGTAGTTTCTGTAGCATACTATAACAAGTTGAATATAGAAACTTTATTTCTGCTTCTTTTCTAAATTTTACTAAAATGTGTGGGTGTCAGTTAACTAAAAAAAAAAAAAAAAATTCTTTTTTGTAAAGAATTGAAATTGTGGGATTCACATTACTAGTATTGTGTATAGTCATTCAAGTCTGCTCCAACACTTCTCAGAAAATCTATCAGTGCTGGTAAACATGTATATATTACAGAGCAAAATAAAGCAAACTGAACAGAATATGTAACGATAATAAATAGACTGAATAGATGAAACTATAATTAAAACTGCAAAAGTCTAATAGCCAATAATTTGAAGATAGCAAAATAGTGTTTTACTTCGTTCCCATGCAGAAATGATACAAAGAGAGAACGTGCTTGTGCCGACTGGATACAAGTAGATATCTTTGTGCACGTGCTTAGTGCATTGTGCCAACATTCCACAACAGTGCACATTATTAGTTTAAAGTGTATTTTCAAAACAAAAAGTGTGCTTAAACAGAGAGGGGGAGAGACATTGCTGCCAGATGAATATATTCTGAAGATGCTGAATTAATATTTTGGAATTTGGGGAACACAATTCATGATAAGTGTCCAGGTCAAGGTCAACACATAGGTTATAAATTAAAGGTCTAAAGTTCACAGTCAAAATGTAAAGGTTAGAAAGTCAAGGTCAAAAGTTCACAGAGATAAATTGAAGGTCAAAAGTTAAAGATTCTGAAGCTCAAGATCAAAAGTTCAAACTCAAGCACAAGGTCAAAGTTCCAAGGTTAGTAAGAAATTCATGGTCCAAAGTTCAAGGTTAAAAGTTCAGAAAGTCAAAAACCAGGTTGCCAAAGCCCACTAGCTGCCAAAGCACTTGAGTGTTGCTATAAAATTAACACATGCAGGGCTATAACAAAAAAAAAGCTCATTCAGGGTGGTTAGTGGTTATAAGTGTGGGGGGGTTAAATAACACGAAAGCTCAAATAGGGAGATGATCTGAGAACTGTGTGACTTACAAAGCCCAGCCGATGTCAGCGATAAAAACGGGCATCCTTTGACCTCCACTCCCTACCCATGATCCAGTAGTAATACGAGCTGACTGCTATCGTGATAACCACCACGAATAGCATCACCAGCCCGCAGTACGTGACCTGACTTTGGAGAACAGGGAGGTAAAATGCTGAAACTAGAATGACACACAGACATACAGACACGGTCACCGCACATTGGACACAATCACAGGTCAAAAATATTTTGGTTGCTTGTGAGTTATCTCCCTTTATGGAACTGCAACTTTGAGTTATATCCCTCTTATGAAAATACGAAAAATGCGAGTTATCTGTCTACCTCTTATGATAATGCAACTGGAAGTTATCTCCCTTTATGAAAATGCAGCTGGAAGTTGTCTCCCTCTTATGGCGATGAAAAACGGGAGTTATCTATTCTTTTTTATTTGGTTGAGTAAAATCATGTTAATGATTCATCTTATTTTATAAAACCATGCTACAATACAAATGTAGAAAGTAAGAAATTGTTTAAATACAGATATGTGTAAAGAATCTCATTAAATAAATTTGATGTCAATAAAGATGTCCACAGATTGCAAAATATATGATGTCATATGCTGAGGACTGATTTGGGGATTTGCATGTAAGAATAATTTGGATTATTTTCCTGCTCCTATTAGTCATAGTTTGTGGAGGTAGTACCCACCCATAGCTGGGGGTGGGAACTAGGATGTGGAACATTGTGGGTATGGATGGGTTTGTGGAGATAGTACCAACACATAGCTGGGGGTGGGAACTAGGATGGGGAACATTGTGGGTATGGATGGCAAGTGTGGGTATGAATGGGTTTGTGGAAGATAGTACCAACCCATAGCTGGGGGTGGGAACTAGGATGGGGAACATTGTGGGTATGGATGGGGAGTGTGGGTATGAATGGGTTTGTGGAGATAGTATCTACCCATAGCTGGGGGTGGGAACTAGGATGTGGAACATTGTGGGTATGGATGGGGTGTGTGGGTATGGATGGGTGGGGGATGGGCAGATTGAAGGGCAAGAGGTATTACTCATGGGCCATGGTGGTGTGGGTATCGGGGAGAGGAGATGGCAAAGGGAGGTAATCATATTCTTAGTCTCTGGCTAATTGCGATGTGGTGGACCTATGTACTGTACATGTCGTATTCATCTATAGCTGTCTATGTGTATATGGACTGCAATTACCAGAGTGTCAATCAATAGTTTTAACCTGGTGCTGCACATGTGGGATGGATATATTGTTGAGTGTGTGTATGTGTGTGTGTGTGTGTGTGTGTGTGTGTGTGTGATGATGATGTGTATGTGTGTGTGTGTATGTGTGTGTGTGTGATGATGATGTGTGTGTGTGTCTGTGTGTGTGTGTGTGTGTGTGTATATGTGTGTGTGTGTATGTGATGGTGTGTGTCTGTGTGTGTGTGTGTGTGTGTGTGTGTGTGTGTGTTTAACATTATTGTATATTCGTAGTGTACATTTTGTGAATTGACAAGAGTTATGGCAATAATCATGGTTAATTTAACCCTCTCCCTGCCGGATTAAGCATAGACACTGCTTTTCAGTGTACTTCCGGTGGCCTCCAGCATGGAGAGGATTACATGTGTTTTAAATTGTGTCTACGTTGTTTCTCTCGTAGATATTTAAACGAATTATACTTATTATTCTTATATTTCTTTCTTATTTTTCTTTTCAGCAGTGTTGCCTATCAAGTTGGCGTCGCCTCAGATAATGCATTCCTGTCGACTCGCGCGCACAAAAGCGTGTACGTCATGTATTGTTGCAACTATCAAAGATACCCTTTATTCAAGAAATGCAATTTAAGCGCAACGTAGATTGTCATGATCATTTAAGAAACTTCTTTTGAACATAGAAATTGTCGACAAACTTTAACAGCGAAGTGCATTCATATTGATATGAGCACGCAAGACCTCTTTGTAGGTGTGAGCACGTTCCGTGGATCTGCATGATGATGACTTAGTGGTGCATGCACGGGGTACCGTCAGAATAAGAAGTGTAACAATACGTCGGGATATCCGCACGAAAGCATCCAGGAAGTTCATCAAGTTGAACTCTGCCGTGTCGCCATGCACTACATACCTACGTGATCGCAGTCATGCGGCTCGATATCTTAATTCTTTGGAACACTTACGTTACATCAATTATTTATTAAGGACATAGTAAGCCTATACTCATTTCGCAATTCAAATTGGAGATGAAAACATTGCAAATTATAGTAATGTATGGGTAATTATTTAGGCAAAGGTGGAGATCGGGGAACCCCTCAATTTAATCGATTTGCTTGAATCAGCGATAAGGGTTAAGGTTAGCACATACATTTACATATAGATTTGCATCTATCGTAAGAATATACTTATTGTTATTCTATTATAACTCTTTAATAATAGCGAGTTAAAGTAATTTAGTGAAAGTATTCCACCACCTTTCATTATAAAATTGACATTATAATCCTAGTTTCCGTCTTGGTTTAACGACAGATTGTATAACCCTCTCCCCACCACATCTAATACAAAATTACATTCGTTTTGTTTATAATTTATCGTGTTTTTATTTGGGGCATCTTTGCCCCAGCTATACAAAAGAAAATGAAAATCTAAAGCAAATTGCACGATTTTCAGTATACATATTGTTTGATCTGTGTAGATATACATGTATTTTCTATTTGACTTCATGCTAGGCTTGTTTTAATAGATTTCATGAAGACGTTCCACCAAATCTCATACATTTACACGATCAGCATTGACCATGAAGTATTACCTCTAGTCTGGGTTTAACAGATGTCATGAAGACGTTCCACCACATCTCATAGAAAACAAATGACACGCTCAGCGTTGACCATGAAGTCTTACCTCTAGTCTGGGTTTAACAGATGTCATGAAGACGTTCCACCAGATCTCATAGAAAACAAATGACACGCTCAGCATTGACCATGAAGTCTTACCTCTAGTCTGGGTTTAACAGATGTCATGAAGACTTTCCACCACATCTCATAGAAGGGTCTCGGCACTGGCACCCACCCAATGCCTTCCACGTACATCTCAGTCTGCTTCTCCGGGACATTGTAAGGCAGCAGCCAAGGCTTAGACTCTGATCTGTATCTCACTATCTTCACCGTGTTGCCGAACCTATACGTCAAGACATAGTGAAATAGAAAGAAAATATCTGGTTTTATTCAAATCTAAATAATTGTGTATGTGTTGCCAAATGTATAATGTATCGACATGAAATATATTTAGAACTAAGTATTTAGAACTAAGCTTGTTTCTAATCTGAACTAAATAAGTATATATACGTGTTGCCAAATTCATAATATATCGAAATAAAATATCTTCTTTAATTCAGAAGTAAGATTTTCTCTAATTGTGTATGCGTGTTGGCACATGTATAATACATCGAACGAAATATATATTCTTTAATTCAGAACTAAGATGTTCTCTCTCCTCTGAACTAAATAAGTGTGTATGTGTATTGCCAAATGTATAATATAGCGAAAGAAAATGATCTTGTTTCATCCAAAACTAAGCTTTCTCTTTGCTCAACTAAATAACAGATATCGTCATTGTAAATAATGTTGCCAAAGTTATAGAGTTTAGGCAAAACATACATCGAAAGAAACTATTAAGAAACCTTACTTCTGAATGAAAGAAAATGGTATTTTATTTTAATATGTATTGACTCATTTATATTCGGCAACATTATGAAAAGTCCTTATACTTTAACTATAATATTTCAGGGCAAATATTATACTCTAATACACAATATATAGGGGTAGACTGTTAGACTGTACACTATCCCCTAAGTAAACTAAGTAGCCTATTGATTATGCATATACACATCAATAAATCTGTTACGTGTTCATATATTATACATTAACAATGCATGTCTTTGGCAGTTACATGATATCCGATATCCATTGACACATTCAGGAAGTTATTTTACAAAATCATCGCAAATTTGATCTGGTAGTTAAACTCTGAACAATGTTCATTTATAGTTGGCTTGTCAATATTAATTGCTGACTAGGTCGCAGGTTCGATCACGAACCATCGCCAGTTAGAACCCCCTTGACTCACCGGGGGGTGCGTTCAAAGTAACAAAGGCTTACTAGCGGCTTACACAACTATACACTGTCTCAAGAGTCGTATGAACCGTACATGTGATAGAAAACCAGTTTAACTAAGCGGCTTACTCATCCCTGTGCTGAATGAAACAGGGACGGCCACACCTTCATAATAACTCTGACGCTCCTGACCAACGCGGAGCTGAGAGAATAGTCTCGGAGATTACACTGGTCGTAAACTTCTGTAATACTCATAGATTACCCATACATATAGGACATGTGCGGTTGCATACAGCAGGAATAAAGTTAATTAACGGTGGTTTCCGACCCTGCAACGACCAACCAACCTGGAATAGGCTGGCGTTGCCGTCTCGGGGGTATCAGCATCTGCATTGAAGACGTAGGACAACGGGGACCAATCCAAGAAATACAAGTTCAGAAGACCTTGGTCCGTATCTGAGAATAAAAATGGATACGTGATGTATTATCTATGAATCTGATACAGGGAATCAACTGGGATGTATATTGTTATTTAAACTAATTATTATTATTATTATTATGTGGATTTCGCCCATATCACTAATTTTCAATTTGCGGTAAACCTAAAACTGCAAGTGATAGGTGTCACAATAAACCGATACCAGCATGTGTTGGTATTGGCAAACCAAGGACGATAACCGCACTGTTATGTCAGTATACAGTTAGCTCTCTGAATCTGATACTACCATCAAAGCTTCCTTCATAAGCCGCCATTTGTTTGAGCTCTTTTAGTGTTATGTTGTCTGGCTGGAGCACCATGACCCCCGAGTCGAAGAGGTCAGTCCAGATTCCCTGAGGAACGGCGTGCAGCGCTTCATACAGAAACAACTCGTCTACGTTCTTCAGCACCTGGAAATAGCGATATAGATTGTATAGTAATGTAGTGTATGGTGTAGTGCAATCCTTCAAGACTAGGCTCAGTCTATAATGTTTAAATAGCCTTGGTCGTTACATGCAACAGCTTACTTACAAAGGAGTACCTTTACAACGCATGTACTAGTTACAAGAGCGTAACTTTTACTGAATGAGCATTAGTTACATGCAACGCATGCACTAATAAGAGAGTAACTATTACAACGAATGTAATGCTTACAAGAGCATAACCTTTACAATGCATTTAATGCGTATACAATATCGTAACTTTTATACCGTGAGCATTTACTTAAAAAGCATGAGTTTTACAACGCATGCACTTTACTTACAACAGCGTAATCTTTACAAATGGTGCATTACTTATAAGAGCGTAACTACTACAACGTATGTAAATAACGTACAAGAGCGTAACTTTGACATCGCACTTAATACGTACAAGAGCGTAACTTCTACAACGCATACGCAGTACTTACAAGGGTATCAGCATGTAGGTATACAACTTTATCAAACTCTATTAAAGACCACGCCAATAGTTTCCCAAAACTTGGCGACGGAGGTTGTTCTATGGACTTCACGTGGACCGGATGTATGGCCATCACGTGATCAAAATGACTCGCCATCAGATCGCTATTAAAAGAAAGACGTCAGTAGGATAACCATCCCGATTCCGCGATTACGAAACCTTTTTAGTATGATTTCAAGCTTAAAACGTGTGGGGATTTGTGAACAAAATATTGAGTTGAGTCATGAAATCGTACTCAGAAAAGGTTTCGTAAGCCAGGGGCCTATGCTGCGTTTCACTAACAGGTCGTACTGTAGTTCGGGCGTAACTCAGGGCGTACGCCATGCCTTTATTATAGCAGGAAGAGACGTAGACTTCGATCTACGCCCGGACTAACGGTACGACACTTTCGTGAAACGCAGATAACGACCTCCCGTTTAGATATCACGTACCATAAACATTATACATGTAAGTCTATTATATAGGTTACTTTCCTCATCAAATGTACGTGTTGTTATTGTTTTACCAGCGAAAGTGATATTATTTCAGACGGAATTTATATAACTAATATTAATACAAGCAAGCATGCACCTTAAAACAACCGTATTATTTAGCTCACCTTAAAAGGGGGGATATTACATCGGTTGTCATGGCAACTATGCAATGGTTAGTTTTGGAGT
Organism: Lepetodrilus elevatus; assembly: GCA_034780755.1. NCBI lineage: Eukaryota > Metazoa > Mollusca > Gastropoda > Lepetellida > Lepetodrilidae > Lepetodrilus > Lepetodrilus elevatus. The sequence goes on from JAVCKZ010065002.1 coordinate 13,652, forward strand.
CAGTCAGAGATTGACTGAGAACAAGAGCACCAAGTGCGGAGACGTCGTCTGTTGCCATGGTAACGTATGCATTTTTGGAGGTACAACTGCAAACATGAAATAGATGTATCAGGCATTTAATTTCGTTCCACTTTGTTTTCAGAATGAACTGTTGTATTGTTATTTTTACTTTATTTTATTATCATATTTGTATGTATTGTTGTTATTATTTGTTGTTTTGTTTTCCGGTTCCCCAGCAGATTATGCCTAGTTCCTTGTTACACAGACAGTCATAACATGGGTGTATCAGCATGTTTCTCCCAAGCATAGATGTCGGCATTGTTCATAAAGCCATGCCCCCATTAGACAAAAGCCTTCTGGGGGGCCAGTACCGAGATACATATGTGTTAATTATACGTACCGCTTTGAAGTCAGGCAAGGAAGTTGGCCCACGATGATCAGTTTCAACAATAAACATGGAACTTCCCAGCGCCAGAAGTACGACATATTTGGACGAACGGCTCCTTTAATTTAATCTTATCTATGCTATCGTGTCTGGTCAGAGGCGGGCGTTCCTTAACTATACATCAGTGGGTGAGTGAATATGGAGCGTCTCATCTGATTATTCCTTCATTTTCTCATTTAAAATACAATAATATTGTTTACTAGATTAAAACGTATACGTATCTATGCTTAATGTTGATTTAATTAATAATAATCAGCCAAAATAACTTGGGATACTCGGTGGTTATAGCCGAAAAGAGATAGTTGCATAATCTAATAATTATAAACACTGATTTACATTAACTAATTTGAAAATATTGATCATGATCATTATGCTACAAAATGTCCACATATTTACACGGCGACCGTCACAAGATAATTATACAAGCAATTCTTATCAAATATGCACGTGTGGAGTTCCCACGATGTTGTCGTTCAGGCACGTGATACAATCGCAATGATTGTGTGTAGGCATACTGTAGTTTGTAGACAAGCTTTACTCGATCTTTATCTGAACTTATGCCGGTGTAACATTGAATACCTACCCTAGTTGAAAACCTACCCTAGGGTAACTTTTCAACCGTTGAATACCTACCC
>JAVCKZ010065013.1:0-14730 GCA_034780755.1 Lepetodrilus elevatus
CGTATCGTGTATCGTATCGTGACCTGTGAATCGCGATACGTATCGTATCGTGAGAAAGTGTATCGTTGCAGGCCTAGTAGATCTATGAGATATGTTGGTCATTGAAAGTTAACTTTCTGATATGGTATATATAAAAAATAAATTAAACAATATTTATTGGAAAAACTTCCGGGATCCACAAACAGCCAACTTAATCTGAACATTCACCCCTTTCTTATATTTCTAAGGGCTACTGTAACATTGATTTTACAAATACGGTAGACTCATATTGACGTCAACATTTAATCCATAAGGATTGAATGTTGCCTTTTGAGTTACTATACCGCGGGTGGCATGTCATGGACCCCAACTTCCGTGTTATATCAAGTAGTTAAGAGGTATTTATGTGTAAAGGAGTGAACATTCAATGCTGAGGTAAAAACAGAAACACGTCAAATAATCAAGAATACTTTTTTATCGATCACTGTAAAATGCCATGGTATTTGTAACTTTGGTGTGGGTTTGATTGAGCATTACGCAACTGGTTACATTCGTCTTGTTTCAAAGCGGAATTGATTTCCCGATTAATTTATTTCCTCGTTTAGTGTTGAAAATCTATATCAGTTTGGCTAGTTTCAAAGAGGATGCTTTAGGATGTAAAATTGTCAATACCAGCGCCAGTCATAGTACTAGGAGTTTGTGCTTAGTGCTTAGAGTAATACAGAGTGTGTGTGTGTGTGTGTGTGTGTGTGTGTGTGCGTGTGCATGTGCGTGCTGTGTGTGTGTGCGTGCGTGCGTGCATGTGTGCGTGCATGCGTTCGTTCATATTTGCTTATAGATTATTTTTTTGATAGTTTTGTTATGTTTCTTTATACATTACTATATAATGGCCAATTGATCAATTTGTGATTTGTTTTCCCCGATTTGGTTATTTTTAATGAAGAACATTACTTCCTATGAACATTTTATTATAAAACGGATATGGAAACAAAAATCTCGATTACAGTCCTTTTGGGAATGTCAAATATTACAGCTTGTCTGAATTGTACTCAACAGTAATATTTGAGTGATAGTTTTCATTACAATGTTTATTGAATTTACAAAATTGGAATAAATATTAATTCAGTAAATGTTATCAGTGTCCGATGACATGTAAAAATAAAATCAGTCGGAGTAGAATATCCTTTGGAAGTCCTCCTTCAGCAGCAATCTTAATAGAATCATTGGAAACAGTTTGCAGAACACCAGTTTCTATGCATAAGGAAATGAGTCATATGGACAACGGTATGCAAGATTTCCTTGGGAGAAGTACTTGAAATCCTGTATTGTCGCCAAGTTAATGAAGGGTTCGACCGACATGGATTCATTAATTAGTGGCCCAGAGATCGAGATGGTCTTTCTGTAATACTTCAACAAGATCACACGCTATATGAAAGTCACCTGGAAATCTGTGGAAATTCATAAATAAATATTTATATATTTATAAATATCGATGATATTAATTGATTTATTGTGTATTTCTATTAAGTAACCTGCCATTAAAGTACCCTGTAAATCTGTGGAAATTCCGTTTTTAGATATCGATGATATTAATTCATTTATTGTATATTGCTAAATTATAAAGCATTTACTGGACTAATATGATGTTGACATGAAAACAAGTCGTAAACGAAGAATGTGTTTTCCAAACAAATTATAACAGGAATTGATTGTTTTAATCTTTCTGGAAATACATAGTTTTCATATTTCATATCTAATGAAACATTGGCAGGGCTCCAGACTAACATTTTGAGTTACTTGCCTGCAGAGCAAGTCGGGGCAAGTAAAAATGGCACCAAAGGTGCTAAATGTTAAAAAGTACGTTGCCCGCAGTGCAATTTAACTTGCCCTTGTACGTGGGGCATATGTTAGTCCAGAGCCCTGATTGGTAGGTTTTGGTAGCCCTGTCCATGGCAGATCATTCTCTACTATGCATTAACATGTATTAATAAAAAAATTTAATTCATTTTTCTTAATCTGTATTATCATAGTTTAGTACATGTTAGAAGTGATTTATCGCGTACCAAACTGATACACGGTTACATTATTTTCAAGTAAACAGGGAGGAAAAATAACTGAATAACAGTGTCTATTCAACCTCTAACTGGGATGAAACGACTCTAAAGAGGCTCTAAATCATCCAATAGTTTGTATAATTATACATTACTATCCTAAAATGATGTTTTTAAAAGAATTCCACACAGGGTAATTGTATGCGTTTGGTTCATGATCTGAAATTGTGCTTAAGAACATCATAAATATTGAAGAATAGTTCCTAACTGACATTTGGCTGTAACAGTAGAACATAATTATGCAGCATGTAGAATAAATGAGTAGCAACATTTTTACCCCTGCTGTGATGAGATTGTAGGGTAAGTTTTAGATACACAATTGTGATCCAAGGGCATTAATTCCTTCGGGGACCCGACCAGAAAAAACAACAACCATATTTACTTCAATGGAACGACAACCTTTTGAACTACACAATTACATAGAGGACCTTTTAATAGAGTTTAATTTGCAGGGCTCAATCTACTATCTCGCAGATATTTTTCATATCAGCTGGAATTTCTTGTCATAACTCGCGGCATAATCCGTGTCCATTGTAATCGGCCGTCTCCGTGGCTTGACTGTGTTGATTTAGAAAACAGTGGCCATGTTTGCGCCCCTCACCTCAATCAAATCTGCTTCAGGAGCCGGGTGATTTGGAAAATCCGTTTAGCAAAGTTAACAACTTTTGAAATGGCAACCGTGACGGGACAAGGGACGATTTGAGTAGACCAGTCAGTGTAAACAAATGTAACGGGGAGACGACAATAGGCGCGGATGTTCGCCTAGTGACATGCTTGGCCGGGCAGGGGAACACGGGTAGGAGAGGCAGGGACAGATTCGCTCCTGGATGTTAAGCTTGTTCTTGTGGCTCGGGACATGTTGCTGGAATTTGTTCATCAGATGACATCTTCTGGTGGCGTTGTAACAAGCGGCATCAATCATCGTGAATTAGACGCTACTGAGAGGAGTTTTATGTTGTTTGATAAGCGAGGCCAGGAGTTTGAGGTCTCTGTATTTGATATTCATGTTTAATCTTGAGATGTTTGTACCTGTTGGAAAGTAGTCGTAGGAAGTCTCTGTTAGACAATGGAGGAGAGGGATACTTTCAGAACAGGCAATGTGTATATTAAACACAGGCAATACTTGCATGCAGAACAAGCAATGTATATATTAAATTCAGGCAATTCTCACTTTGTGGATGGGCAATTCAGACATTAAAGTAATGGATTTTATAGACATTTGCTAATGGTAATTTAGACATTTACCACAGGAAATTCAGACATTAAAGTAATGTTTTTCAGACATTGGCTAAAGGCAATTCAGACATTTACCACAGGCAATTCAGACATTTACCACAGAAAATTCAGACATTTACCACATCAAATTCAGACATTTACCACAGCAAATTCAGACATTTACCACAGCAAATTCAGACATTAAAGTAATGTTTTTCAGACATTTACCACAGGAAATTCAGACATTAAAGTAATGTTTTTCAGACATTGGCTAAAGGCAATTCAGACATTGACCACAGGCAATTCAGACACAAGCAATGCACTTTAAGTACAAGCAATGTGTGCATGACTGGTAATGAAATGTTCTTGCATACCATCTCTGTGTTTATGGCAAGTTTTCGATGAGAAATAACTCTATTTCCTCAAACAAGTCGGAGAAGGCATTACTTCATGCTCATCTTCAGGAAATTATCTTCCGAAATTCAATTACACCAGAAATGGCCAAGACCCCCCCAGGTCGCAAGGAGCGGTTTGTCCACCTTTGAAGTCTTATCACCACAATTGTCCTTTAGGCTTTCAACACATGCATCCTGTCATATGAATTATGAATGCAGTTGGCAGAGTGACGATCATTTGATAATTAGCGCAAAGTCTTGATCAAACATAATTTCCCCGATCAAAAACGTACACCACGAGAAGCGCCGCGTCCCAGCACCTTTGCTTCCCTACGAGAAGCTACACCCCGCGCGCAAATCCAATTCTCGTCATGCAAGGGTCAAGAGATGTTTCATCCGATCAAATTAAATCTGCTCCCTAATTCCTGCACAATGTGGGATTGGGGGAATATTGTCACGGAGGGGGCGCGGTCGTGCGCCTTTAAACATGATTGGCTTTCTCCCCAGCTTATTTCAACGGACAATGGGTCCATCGTGTATGTGGGTCTGCATTGATATAAGATTCTCTATGTGTATTGGAATTAGGCTAAGTCCTCCATTCCTAAGACCCACTTCGGTCTATTGTAGGTTCCCTTGTTCAGGAATAATTCCGTCTTGTAGACAATTGTATCCATATCCCGGATGACATTTGTCATATTTTTACACGATCCCGTTATCACTGATAGATACATGGGGTCCTTCACAATTTGCATCGGATATGAATATCACAAGAAAAGAAGTGTAGAAGCACAATATACTTCAGCGACGACAACAGATTTCAATTTGTAACTTTCATTTGATGTGTGGAATTAACTATTTTTCCATGACAAGTTGATTTCCATGTAAGGCTCTTTATTTAGATTTTATTTGTAAGGATTTGCATAACATAGTTGTACTTTTGCATATATTTTTATCCTTATCCGAAACTCAACATTTGATAAACATCTAAAATATACATACAGTAGTCCAAAATACAATCTGCTTTCTGTGTCCCTCATAAAATATTCAGTTCTGATTATATTTTATGATTTATATTTATTATATTTATTTGGTTTATTTTTGTATTTAAATGTTACGTAGTTCTTTACCTAACAGTTTCCATATTTTCCATGACCATGATGATTATCATATTTTACCCCACAAATGTCAATGTTAGAACACATAACAACAAATTATATTTGACTCATGATACTCAAATTCTTACATGTGAAGTTGCCTTGTATGAGCGTAATCTATTTAATACACTGAATTATTATTTTTAGTATGTATATTTATCCATTGATTGCAAGAACATGCATCATGTTCCATCTTCACTGGGTTTGGTTGTCTAACGGCATTGTGATACTTTTTTTACTAAATACAACAATTTTACATCAACATGTAGATGACAAATACAACCACAGATATGGATGATAAAAATGTCATGATGATTCTAAATTTAAGGTTTGTTTTTACAATGACTAACTAGGAGACTTCTATTTTAAGATATTTCATAAGCAGAACTTACAAACATGCAGGAAATAATACTCTTCAGTGTAGAGTTTCAAGACAACTACATAGACAGAAATCTATGTTTAATATTTATTTATATGATACATGTTATTGCAGAGAATGACATTACTTTGTCATTAACAGAGAGAGAGCATCTGTACTGGTGCTATTTTAATGTGTAAAATTCTGGAAAATATGTTGACAGGATTGGCAAAATTACTATTTAAGAAATGTAAAATTCTAAAATAGTATGTCTGAAAGTCACTGATACTCTTCCACCCACCTGTCTTATTTGCGCAATAAAGTCGTTATTTTCTAGCGGCAGATCGTAAGTGTGGGGCAGATCGTCTCGGACAAACATTCCAGGAGAGACGCCACATGCCTGTTTGTTGGGACGAGGCGCATTGTGGGATCATAGACCAGGGAAAATAAACAACTTTTTATTTAAAAAGTGTCTGATTTGCTGTTTACTTCGGGGATCGTTGCCTGATGGGGACCCGTTTCCGTGAGACTTCCTAGTAATGATTCGTACATCGACCGTTCCACCAACCAGCCAGTGTAGGGAGCATTGTCTTCCGACTTTTGACCTTCGAAAAATCTGTTGGCGATGTTTAAATTGTTGATGCCGTAGGTAATATGTATTGGTAACAGGAGAAGAAAAAGGGCATGAAATGGTATGAAATCTTTGTAATTTGTGATAAAAAAATATATATTTCGTTTTTAAATTGCATTATGATACCGTGATGACAAAAGAAACAACATTGTTTTCATTTCAGTCAGTTAAGGTATCCAATTATTTCCATGGTAAAATACCTTTTGTCATATGTGATCAAAGAAAATATGTTTAATTTTTCAAATGACACTAAGAAAAGAAGCAACAGTGTTTTCATTTCTTGTCATTTAAGATACAAACTTATTTCAATGGGGAAAATGCCTTACAGAATACTAAACCAATTGTTAAGGCATTAACAATGAGTTAAACTGCAATTCTAGCGCTCAATGGCCAAAGATCTGAGGTCACACGAGATGGTTTACCCCAAAAATTGACAGACCATTCATCAAAACACTTAAATGCATGCCAATGCATTCATTCTCTCTTTCATCTAAATTCCATTTAATCAGAAAAATATAGTCTTCAAGCCGATCGCCATTTAGTCCGAATATGCAGCCGCTTTAACTCCTATGCATGTTTATTTCTCTTCTAAAGATGTTGATGTTAGTTCTGACTATAGGAGTGAGACCAGGTGATCTTCTTTGCCCTGATTTATTCTCTTTAAGTTCAAAAGTTTAGCCCCTCATCTGACCCCCACCAATGACTTGTTGCCTGAATTTCATTTAGCATTCTAACCAGTATTGTACCATAGAAAACAGTGAACTAATGTCAGAATTTCTCGCTATTATTGTTTTGTTTTCACTGCTGGATCAGTTCTTAAACAATCGTTTCCGGGGAAGCCGAGCGAAGGCCTGCATTCTTACCTGGTCAGGGGGCACGGAGCCTTAGAAGGGGACAGTGTAACGAGGGGGTATTATCGGGACATTAATCTCACACTTAACTCGTGGCAATGACTCCGGCGAGAGAGCGTGAATAAACCTGGACCCTCTCCTGCTTTACACAATCGGCAGGAGGTTCGGGTTTTATTTTCTTTGGACAAAACGACAGCCGTCCCTTATTGCACTTAGACTGTGCAGTTAAATTACTGGAGTCAATCAAGCACACATATACAGGGGGGCTGCAAACAATTTGTTGGCGATGAGAATATTGTATCTCGTACCTTTATTTGAAATGATTTACATTGAAAACTGAAAGGTGACAATGTGGTACGAAGGCTGTTATGCTGTCTGGGTGTTAAAGGGATTTAGCATGAATCTGTATGGCTTTCAGTTTTACATGATAATGGAAAAGTGAGATAACGGTGAATCTGTTATCTTGTCCTAGAAGAGGTTTTGAATGAGAGTTATACTACTATTACTAATCTCATATATGATAGTATATTTTTAATGTTGTTGAAACTCCTTTCAGTAAAAATAATTGCAATGTTGCACAATGTGTATACACTTAAATGAAGGCATTAATTAACTACAAGATAATACACTATTTACTTTGGTTAGTTATGATAATGTTATGTCATTATACATTACAGATTGGCTATAATTATGCTAGGTCTAATTTCAAATGTACATCAGAAAATATTTATTATGCTGAATTCTACATGTATTTGCTTATGGAATCTAATATATATATAATAATAAAAGTTTAAAAGGGAATAATGATTCCTTTAATTGTCATGAGTTAATGAGTTTAAATTGCAATTTATTTAATTGTTTTAGTTATAATTGTTCAAGTAAACAGGATATATTTTCTGTACGGTTTATAACTTTACTTTTTTTTCATAGCATGTCTCCCATGCAAATCCTATGCACAAGCCAGACATTTATAGTGAAATAAAACCTACACTTTGAGTGATTTAATTCCCTGTGAAATAAAACCTGCGCTATGAGTGATTTAATTGACCATTTCAGACTGTTTTTATGGCTGGAGAAAGTACTCTATAGAAGGGTGAATCTTAATGCGAACTTACAATGCCATGTCTGATGTATGCGCACCAACAGGCGTGGATTGTTACTGCAGTCTTCATCATTTCCAGGTAATCACAGAATGATAAAAATGCCTCTGACAATGTTACTAAAACGAGACATAATTCTAACATAGCTCTTCTTCCTAATCGTAGCCAAATGGGTGAAAGATTCCCGCAGCAATGTTAAACTCCATATTCACGCTTTCACTTCCTGATCAAATGAAAATGTACAGATATTTTAGTTTCCATGATCCATGTGTGTTTAAAGCTAGAAAACATGACACGACAAGACAAGATTTCTTTCAGAATAGCAGGCCTTGTGATCCAGAATGCATATATAGAATTTAACATATCTTTACATCATTTTATTTTTAGTATTTACATCGATAAAATCATGAAAACACGATGTATTGAAAGCATTCATCATATTCATGAAAATATGTTTGAATCATTATAAATAGCTCTGAAAACTGTTAAGCTTTCAAAGTGTTCAAGTTCATGACACGGTACCTCCGACATCTCGAACCTTGATGTTATGTACTCTTTCCCAGTTAAAAAGTCAATCGTTATGGGCTCAAATTGATTGGCACATTGCCTGGTGAAATTGAACTGAAAGAAACGATTGTGAAGTTAAAGAAACGATTGTATGTATAGAAAAAGTGTCTGATCGTGTTCAAAGACTGCGATAATTTATTGGCTTATTTTCGGTGCCGCCGTAATTGTGTATTTTCAGCGCTTGAAGTTGCAGCCTCCAATTTCCAGAGCACTTTTCTGGTGGTCAGGATAGATAGATGTTGCAATCAATACTAAACGGGTTGTGTGTTGGAATTGTGGAAGAGTGTAGACCTGCCATAAATAATTCAGATATAACATATAAAAAGATTGAATCCAGTACTTTCGTTATCTTCAACATGTCAATGTTATTACATTGGTGGCGTCATGGTTAGTGTGTCAGCCTTTAGCCATGTATAAACCATGTGTTTAGTCCTGACTTTCAGATATAATATCAGTTCAAATATAGTATTTAATATAATATTATAACATTTAATATAATTAAGAGCAGTACATTCCTCATCTTCAGTATGTCAATGTTATTACATTGGTGGGCACGCATGGTAGCGCAATTGTAGTATATTGGACTTTGGAGCCAAAAGCATCAATATTCACAATGGTTACCTTTCTGACACAATCTTGATAGGATACACTGTCTGTGTCATGGCAATGCGGTTATTATTCTTGGTCTGTCAGCACTCAATTGTTGCAAATGGGTGAAAGATTCCCACAGCGACATTAAAACTCCATAATCACTCATCACCGTAGTTATTGGCCAGTGCTTGCAGGTTTACTGCAACATTCAGCACTACGAATGTTGCGGGTTTCCTCCAGCCCTAAACTGACAGGCTGTGATATAAGTGAAAGCATATTCCCAAATTCCTAAGTCCCAATTCCCCAAAATAAATTGTTTTCAGTATTACATTGGTTGCATCGTGGTCAGCCTTAGCAGTATACAGGGCATGAGTTTGATTCCATCCGTCATCATTTTAATAGGGCGTTTAACATCACTTTCTATGGTATGACATGGTTGCTTGAACCTCTGTGATCTCCAAGGCTACAATGCTACAATGCTACAAAGGATTAAATCACTTTTTAATGAATATCCATTATGAAAAAGCGTCAATATGTTCGCATGTCATTGCAGCGCAGTTAAGATTTTGATTATGTCAAAGTATTCTTTTGATTATGGGCAGCAGAGGTGTTCTGCATGTTAAACACATGACAGCCTGTCGTGTTGAAATGTAATAGTTAAAATCCGGATTGAAAAGAAATTTTCAAAATCAATAGTATAATCTTGAAAATATGAAACTATTGCCATGGAAACCGATGTGTTGTGTTACTTTGAACAATAACATTTCTACCAATTATTACCAGATCATTGAGATGTGCTAAATGACAAGATCATTAATTTGTCGGTTAATAACAATAAACAGGTAGTTATTTTCTTGTCTTGTCTTGTGAGTGTCTTGTTGTGAATTAATAGTATATTGGAGTAAGCTATAGAATTACCATGTACCTCTTGTGCTAATAAAACTAATAGTAAATAAATGTCGTAAAAATGTATGAATGTCTGAATGAAGTACTTTCAGATTTTGACGAGAGAGTGATGACATTATTGTTATTATTATTGTTGTTATTATTATTATTATTATTATTACTATTATTATTATGTCCATTTACATAGTACCATTTCCATCCAAGTGGCAAGTTATATCATTACATAGGTCACTGCTATAGACAAACTATCAGTCATGTAGTTTTGACAACATTGATAACATTTAATATATAATAATAATAATAATAATAATAATAATAATAATATGTCCATTTACATTGAACCAGTTCCCATCCAAGTGGTAGTTGAAACACCCAAGTTACATTATTACATCGGTCAATGCTCTATACAAGCCAAGCCGCCTGTCGCGTAGTTTCTTCATGCATTTACCACCGTCACAGCATCTTATCGAGGTAGCCACTTATTTTCCTCTTTATCATAAATGTCCTGCCATACAATGAAAATACCATTAGTCCGAATATGAAATAATTGTCGTGGACTAAGGTATCCGATATTAAATGCACGCCTTAATCATTCTTTAGGTTGTTATCAAGAATAACTTTCATTTCCGACTTTCCTAATAGTTCAGACATTCATAATTGTTAAATATAATTGAGGATTGATAAACACATTGGGGCACTTTCCGGGTTCGTTAATCGATGTTTTTGACCAGCGACAGTAAAGACGGTCTCGATACTATGTCCTTTTGTTACCAGGACATTTGTATCTGGGAATATTAGGCTAATCGTTCCCGCAGAAAGCATTTAGTAGTTATAATGGTAAGATGTCATGAGGTAGGGCCGAACCCAGCCGTTGGTGTTAAGTGTTTTGTCAGGTATGATTATGTATGATGGTTTTATTAGGGTTTTTACTGTTAGGATCAGTCCAATCCAATCCAATCTGAAGGGTTTTTGTTAAATTGGCTTGGTTGGCTGTCTACCTGTCGATGCATGTCAATATTCAGCTGTACTGGGCCCGAGATTACGAAACAATTTTGAGGACAAATTCATACTCAACTCAATACAAGGTTTTGTTCACAAATTCCCGTACATAATATTGGAGCTCGAGCATGAAATCATCCTAAAAAGGTTTCGTAATCTCGGGGCCGGTTCTCATTCTCGGTTCAGCTGCACCAGCCATGGCTCGTTGGTCATATGGTTGCTCCAGGCTGTCTTCCTACTGTAAACAGTTAGAAACATGAGAACTGAATATACTGTGGAAAAACTTCTGAATGTATGTTAGAGTATAATGTAAAAATGCAAGTTTTTAATGTCAACAAACGATCATACTTATTTAGTAGTACTTGCTATATTCATTTATCGGGGCCTACAAGAAATTTCAACTTGTAAAAACCTGTACACCCCAGAAATCACACCGGTAACTAATAGTATCCACATTCCTATTCTATAAACACATAATATAAGCTATTTTTTTGCTTTTGTTTCTTGTTATGACTACCTTTTAGTGAAAACAGCTGTTAAATGAATAAAAATTAATTTGTAAAATTATCAATGAAACGGAAAAGTATCATCGGGTGAAATGAGCTAAGTCACGCATTAAATCTGTAACTCTTTTCCCATCTCAAAGTCTTTATAAATATGTATGATTTTTTCCCGATTCTTCATAACCATTAAGCTCCTAATACATCATGTTAGATCTGCCCGTGTCTCTTTGAAGTTTAATTGGTTTAATAGTTCTGTTACCCTTTCCGATACTTCCTCTATAAACTCCATTGGTATTTGGTCTCTCCGTGACATTTTAGTCTTCAGAGTCTCCATAAAGTCATGTCCCTCAGCAATCCGACTCCCCGGGATGCCAGGAAAGCGTGACAGACCCCTTTTTTATCCCCTTCCCGAACACGAACAACTGGTTGCATCCTCGCATCGATCAACAAACCAATGATTATCTCCCGCATATCTCTGCTGTTCCTGGATGGGGGGGCTTTCATCCAACCCCGTGTCCGACTAGGTCAGTGTGTGTAGATGTTCCCGGAAAATGTCACAAATCCACAAATCCGAGAACACTGACGTGAATTATTGTCGGTTTTCGTGAAGGACAGAATCGGTGTAATTTCAGTTATTAGATATTGCCCATTATTCTGCCGTGCAACAAGACTCGGGACTTAAAGCAATCATGCTACTTTCTGAATAGAACCCGTAGATCCAATGGCCGATAATTATTAGATAGAGAGGCAACGACGGAAAATATTCAGTTTCCCAATATTAAATAATTCACGGGAGTGATTTATGAAATTACAGGCAAAGTTATTCAATTTGTCGACTAAGTCAAGTCGTCAGGACCGTCTGATTGAGTTTATAAATATTTGCGGTGGGTATTAGAGTGTTTTCGTGGGGGAAATATGTTGGTGACGTGAGGTATCGTAGGTATTGGGACATATCTGATATGTCACGCATAACTAGGGATGCATTTTCTACAAATAGGGTATGGTTATTCATATGTATTTTTTTCATTTTTGGTACAATAGAACTTATTTTTTTAGGTAAATACTGTGAGGTTTGTAATCAATTTAGCTAGTGCCATCCTCCGTTTCATCAGTACAACGACAACGCATGTCAGTGTCAATCAAACTAGCAATGTGTTAACGCACGTAGTAGCTCCGATACCAATTTGTTACGACATGGCGCATGACAGCTCACTTGGGAAATAAATCAGGATTTCAGGAAATGTTTAGAACATGATTGTAACTGTGGTATAAAATCGAAAACCAGCTATATACACATCTCTGTAACTCAGATCGTAAAGTACCCACAGCCTAATTTAAGCATTCCCTTAAAATTGGGGAGTCTTATAAAGTGAATTATATTTGGGGAATTTAGAACCCTCTCAAGGCTCGATAGCATCTGTTTGTTTATAATGAGATCAGTGCCCAAGACCCTTAAAATTTTTATGGACGAGTCGAGAATTGTGTATAAACCTCTCTTTTGACATTCTTCCACATAACTCTTTACATCTTTTCATGATCTGGATACCCGATCTGCCGAGCGAACAAGCAGCGATTAATTCATCCTGGGCCACCCGCCCATATCCGTGACCCTATGTACCCTATACCTAAGACCCCAGAACCCATCTCCCGCAACCCTAGTGTCCTTACATCCCCACCCCAACCCTCTCCACGCCATCGTTGCCCCCCCACCGTTACCTACATGGTCCTTACATCCCCACCCCAACCCGCTCCGCTCTACCATCACCCCCCACCGGTACCTACATGGTTCTCTGACCACCGGTATCGGTAGTGGTGTTGGGTAACACACAGGTATCGTCTTACCTGAGGAAGGGATTATTGATGTTCGTTTACCTGGCTTACCTGTCGCAGGTAGATATCTGATAGCTGAATGGTGGCCAGTGCTAATATATAGTTTCTGGTAGACTGAGAGACTCTGCCTTTTTGTGTGGAAATGTATCTACCGGTATTATACGTGTATTTGATACAGAAATGTTTAGCTCCCTTCTTGGTCATTTTTTAAATTTATTATTTATTTTTTGGTTGTATGAGAAATGTGTCATAGATCCGTGGAAATAGGGAACACTACGTTGTGAGCAGGAATAAAATTATGTATAGCCATTACAACAAGATCATTGCCCAAGACCAGTAACATTTTTATGGACAAGTCGAGATCTGTGTATAAACCTCTCTTTTGGCATTCTCATATATACATACCGCTTTAAATCTGTTCATGATCACCCTTGGTTTAAGTGGACTTGGCCATAGATAATTGATCAATTAAAAATATTGTTGCTATAGGTTTTACTACCATCATAAACATGATCATTTGAATGCCACATAGTACAGTATTGATCCATCAAATTATTCAGATAATTAAATATAAATGTACTTTACATAAAGACTAAACTGGAAATACTTTGTGCTCAGAATGTTTTAATGTTCAATGATCATACAGAAGAAACTCAAACCAACATTTTTTATCTACAATGTACATGCTATAATACATTCACTGATAGCAGAGGTGTGTGGTTGTATCGTGGTTGTACCATGGTTGTACCATGTTCATCACATCCAGATGCCGTGTTAACAAAGCAAGACACATGCACCTGCTAACATGTCATGACAAAAACCTAACAAAGCAATTTCAGTTCCTGGAAGGCCTTAATCACAGAGAAAGACATTTTTTTTTGTACCACACAACTCATTTTGCGATTGGTTTTATTTCCTTGGAGTGTGTTGAAAAATGATTATGAAAATTAGACTCTGTTTTGAATGTATGTGGTTATGGGAACAAAGTTATTGAAGAACAACAAGTTTACAAGACTAAGAATGGCTATAAATATCACAGAGAAAGCTATTTTGTTGTACCACACAACTCATTTTGCGATTGGTTTTATTGCCTTGGAGTGTGTTGAAAAACGATTATGAAAATTGGACTGTTTTGGTTATGAGAACAAAGTTATTGGAGAACAGCAAGTTTACAAGACTAAGAATGGCTATAAATATTGAGCATTGTATTAAATGAGTAAGAGTTGCCATGCACATTAGTGGCAGTACACATATTATGGAGGTTATAAACTGATTTTTGACAATTTTGTATCTGAAAGGTTGTCACTATTTTATATGTATAAATATGTATTGGAATTGAGTTAAAATAACAATTTCTATGATTCTTGTTTTTACCTATTGAGTAGAGAAGCAATGAATTATTAATATCAAAATCAAATTTCTCATTATCACGAAATTGTATTTTCTCCCCTTTTTTCCCCACATTAACCCTCTCCCTGCTGAAGGCGACTTAAGTTGCCCGATCACATGCAGAAATATAACACTTTGATTTTATTCAGCA
>JAVCKZ010065024.1:0-14729 GCA_034780755.1 Lepetodrilus elevatus
CAGACCATACACTAAACAAGAAATATTGTAGACATTCAGGATGCTGTTTCCTCAGACTATACACTAAACAAGAAATATTGTAGACATTCAGGATGTTGTTTCCTCAGACTATACACTAAACAAGAAATAGTGTAGACATATAGGATGCTGTTTCCTCAGACCATACACTAGAAATATTGTAGACATATAGGATACTGTTTCCTCAGACCATACACTAAACAAGAAATATTGTAGACATTCAGGATGGTGTTTCCTCAGACTATACACTGAACAAGAAATAGTGTAGACATATAGGATGCTGTTTCCTCAGACTATACACTGAACAAGAAATAGTGTAGACATATAGGATGCTGTTTCCTCGATACACTGAACAAGAAATATTGTAGACATACAGGATGCTGTCTCCTCAGGGCAGAGTCAAGTCATAAAACAAAACAAAACATTAACATTTCATGATGAACTTTATATAATTTCCTTATCCTCCATATAACCTATTTACAATTAGTCAAATTATATACCAAAATAATATACAATTTATGCAATGATTGCAAATTACTTTTTACAATACAATAAATTTGAATATGTCACAAGACATGCCATCATTAGTACATGAGTAAATCTATACGGTACTTGTCCTGACCAATCAACAAGATACATTCCAAAATGTCGCCATATAGCCGACATCGATACACTGCATGAAGCAGAAAAGCTGTGCAACTGGCAGTAGACTTGTCTTTCGTCTCAATCTTCACAAACTATCTTGTACAATATACAGTAGACCTCGCATATAACGTACTCATTGGGACCGGCTATTTTTGTCCGTTATGTGCGAGGTCTGTTGTACACATACTGTAATTCAGATTCAGTACGTTATAGGAGAGTGTCCGGTTTATGCAAGGTCTACTGTATATGAAACTTGGGAGGGTCTCCTACAAAAAGCATGCCAATGCCTCGAGTAAATTTATACAACTCCACCAGCTAATAGTATATATATGTGAACACGTGTCTCGGGTGAATCGTGCAAATACATGTGAAGAATTGTAAACTTAAAAGCAGCAGTTGAACACTTCTTAGCAAAATATATACAAGCAATTAACAAGTAACATCAACATGTTTTCTACCAAAAATTCAGCAACCAAATTTAGTCATTGATTAATCATTGCTCATTGTACAGAACACACTCCAATAGAACTAATCCAACATTGTCACTTCAACAATTTTAATAATGGTTAAAATTCAAGAGAATCAATGTACAGTGATCACTTTTAGAAATGTTATGTAAAACTGAAGCAAGTACCTACGGTACTGTAAATCACGAAATCAATGCGTCACTAATTTAATGTAACCTCTAGATTTTAGACATAAATGCGACACCAATAAAATTCGAACGGCCATGTCTACATTCATGTTTGTTCAACAGTCTTACCTTTAATACGCAGCAATTAAACGCGACAATATGGCGGTCGCATTTTTCGCATTAATATTCTGCTCGCGTTAATTTCATGATTTACAGTAAAAGTACTAAACACCATAATTATTAATGCTTAATTCAACAAGTATAGCTACAATAGTTCTGAGCAACGGGCCCCAAACGTTAATGAAGTTGATCTAGTCTGATGAAGTTTGTTCAGCTTCTGACAGTCACCTGGATACAGACTGCACAATCCGGCCAGTTATTCCATCTCAATGAATCTGAGAATGATGATCTCTCCATTTGATGTCCCCACCATCAGTGCTGGACTTCCACCAAAGACACACATGGATGTCGGTTCCTTCACAACAACACTGTTGACAGGCTGCTTTAGAAAGCCCTGGAAAGCTCTCTGTGAGTTGACTGCATGAATTCCATGAGTCCAGTCCAACACAAACAATGTGCCAGAGTCGTCCGTCAAGACATCCCAGAACTCAGATCGTGTGAATGGAGACAGGTATGTGCCCACCAGATTGAAGGTACTGTTGAAGATCTTCACGGCCTTTCCTCCGTCAGATACGTACACACAGTTGTCCTTGTCAACTGTGATGAACCTGGGTGCATCAAACAGGAAATTCCCATCCCATGAGAACTTGATGATTTGAACAATTCGACCTTCAAAGGTCATGACATACACGCACCGATCCCATTCATCGCAGACATATATCCGACCATGGACATCAACTGCGACGCCTCTGGGGAGGGACAAACCATTGGCTATCCTCCGTACAAACTTGCCTTCATGGTCCAGGATGTTGACAGATCCGCTTCCCAGACTTTCCCCGCAGTCTGTAACGATCAGCTCATTACTGGGTGCTTTCACCACTCCCCATGGCTTCTCAATGCATCGGATTTCAACCTCGCACACATTCCTGTTACTGATCTTCTTCAAAGAATTGCAGTTCGAGGCTACCAGGATGTTGCCATTGCACGTGGACGCAATCCCAGTGATGTAGTAGTTGGAGGCGAGACGATGAACAAACTCTCCCTCGGTTTCTCGGTCTGGTGGAAATTCGGCTGCAAGATGCGGCTGGGAATGCCCAATTAGAATACTTCCCAGCGAGGAGCTACCGACTACCTGTGCTACAGAATCCACGACACGGAACTCGTATTCTTGTCTGGACACGCTGTCCTGTGTCACACTCATATCTGCCACACTTTTCCTCAGATGCTCAACATGGGTCATCATGTTGGTCACATGATGCGCATCTGTGCTGTTGCGGACATCTTTAACAAAATCAAGACATCTCTTAAATCTTTTGTAATTTTCTTGCAGTTGAGATATCTTCAAATTTTGCTGTGTGTCAGATTCTGAAATATTAACGGCAACTTCTTGAAGAAGATGTTGCTTCTTGTCTAAGATAATACCCACAATTTTCTGACATGTGGACTCTATGCTTGATGCAGCAACTGTTGCTTGTTCTGATAGGAATTCCTGATCAAACATGGCTGCCTGGACTTGACCTTCAATGTTACCAAGTGTGTTGCTCAAGTCTTTCTCAATTATCCTCAGCTGGTCTTTGGCCTTGCCCATGATGTCTGACACAGCAAGTGTTCTGTGAGACTTGGTAGCTGGAAGCTTATTGTGTGGGACAGAGCAGGACTTGCACAGCCACATTTTACAATCATCACAAAACATGCAGGTCTCTTTCTTCTCTTCACACAGTTGGCAATGGTCTGCTATCTGCTGTCCCGACCATTCTAGATTACTGCCTTCCTCAGCACTGTTTTCCTTGTACAGTACAAAGCTCAGCAAACTCTCAACAATGAAGTTTGTTTTCAAGGTATTGAGGTCGCCTGAAGGTACGAAGGTCTGCTCCCGGCACAGAGGACACACAATGTGGTGGATGGGCAAGCCACCTTCTCCCAGCTTCTGAAGACATGAGAGGCAGAATGTATGCTGACATTGGAGAACCTTGGGCTGCTTGAAGGTCTCTAGACACAGCGAGCATGACAGGAAGTCGTCTGCTAGCTTCTCTTTACTTACATGAGATGGTGAGGCAGTGGCCATGTTCAAACAGATACACCTGGAAAACAAAGGCAATTATTAATATTACTTAGCAAATAGTACTAATAAATAGAGGATATTACACAATGTTCTATTTAATATCAACTTTATGTCCCGAGTGAAATACTTTTATTGCATGAGCTTCAGCGATAACACAATAACACTTTATTGTTATTAAACGGCTACAATAACATTAGATAGGATGGGAGAAATGCGTTTTTCGTGCGGAGAGTAAAGGGGATCGTTTCAAAAGATTAAATTTCAGTCAACAACTCGCCACTTATACTAATGAAAAATACATGTAAATACAGTTGTAAACAATTTCCTAAGTTGCAAGGCATTTCCCCGACTTGCAGGCGAGTACTCGAGTACTTGAATAATTCAACACAAGTACTCGAGTACCAAATGTCCTACCCGTTTCAGGCCTAGTATTGAGTGACGTCACATGCAAGGTCTCAATAGTGGCCTTTTATTTGTCAAGCCAGCTAGGTTTGCCGGCAGACATTTAGGAAACTTCCTGCGGTTAGACTGATTTATTTGACAGCTACACAGAAAATCCTAGATGGCGTGCGCCGCTCTCTGGTCACCGGCGTACACTGGCTAGGATTTCTAGACTCGGCTGGCCGAAAAACATTTGGTACTGAGTAGACTGAGCCAGGTCTGCCGGGTTGCCTTATTTGCATGCGGCCAATCACGTGACATACTCTCGAACCAGAAAAAGTGGCTAGCCTGCTAAAAACAAATCCAGCAGCCCTATTGTAATTTGTACTTTGCAGATAATTGCTAAAAACTAATCTAAAACAACCATAAATCATCTGTGATAGTATGTCTTTAATTTCAAGTAAAACGTAGATTTAAAAAGCTACCTTAAGTCATTGCGTAGAGCTAACGGATATATAGATTAAATCACAAAATCCACACCCATTTCGAAATGACGACTAAAAAGACGAGCGACTTTCGTTATCAGCTGATTATCTACCCTTCCGTTCCGTCAGATGGCGAGTTGCACTTCCTGTTGTTGAACGGGGAGAGAATCCATCCTCGGTTTTAGAGGACCTGTTTTAAATACAATGTTTATCAGCTGTGTATCATGTTTATCAGCTGTTTATATATAAACTGTATGCCAGGTATACATACAGCTTGGGCTGTTTCAGTGTTCTTCCCAGTGCCCCGTTATAATGGTTATTGTGAATCCACATAGATTAGAAACGATGATATAATGGCACGAATATTGGTTACCCTCATGATATCACAGATATTTATTGTTGTTTTGGACTAGTTCTTTAGCTACAACTGCAAAATAAATTCACTTCACATACATAAAATCATGTTTTGTAGATACATATCTAGTGCAACCCCCTGTAGTCTACTGATATAGTGATAGACAACCTGAATTATGTGAATAGGAGCAGCAAGTAGACACAATATCTAGTGACATAAACTGATAACAAATCTAGATGTGCAAAAATCCACTGTCACGTCACAAACAATGCACTGTCACGTCACAAACAAACGTCACGAGACATATTTCACCTGTCACCGGAAACATGGGAAATAACAGACTAGACTTGCACTCGCTATATGGTCGTATTGTTATTTAATTGTTTCATTATGTCAATGCAAGGGGACATAACTCATTGGTACGACTTAAACATATAATATGCACAGGCAATGTTTTCTCGCAATTCCTTCATAGTTCAGTTAATGCATCAAAGACAAGATAAATAGCAGAGCTTTCCCTATATTCATATAAAACATTAATATTTTGATAACTATTGAGTACTGGAGACTAAGTACATCAGTAAATAATTTAACCTTCTCCCTGTTAAATGGTTCCATTGTTCCAATCTATTGTCATATGAATCTGAACTTATTATGTATGTATCATGCATAATTTATCTTGCAGGTAAATCTTGACCAATAATTCAGTCAAATTGCTTACTTTAACAACATTTCAATCATGAATTTGGATGAAATTCAATATCAAAGATTGGAAAGTCTCAAAGAAAGAGGGCTTCTGGATGATGTACATGTCCCAAGTCGTCATCAGTATGTAGATGACCGTGTGAGACATCCACGTGATCCTTCATACAACAACACATACCCTGATCCCCACACGGACAGCAGACACACCTATGAAGCAGAACACCGTGGCTATGAAGCAGAACATCGTGGCTATGAAGCAGAACATCGTGGCTATGAAGCAGAACAACGTGGCTATGAAGCAGCACATGGTGACTATGGTGACCGGTACTCTCAAGAGCCACACTATTCTGAGCATGGTGTGGATGAATATTATCCCAGTGTGAATGATTATGACAATGTTCCAAGAGGAAGAGGTGAAAACTCCAGAGGAAGAGGTGAATATTCCCGAGGAAGAGGTGAATATTCCAGAGGAAGTGGTGAATATTCCAGAGGAAGAGGTGAACATTCCAGAGGAAGAGGTGAATATTCTAGAGGGAGAGGTGAATATTCCAGAAGAAGTGAAAATTCAAGAGAAGGTGAATATTCCAGAGAGAGACATGAATATTCCAGAGGAAGAGTTGAATATTCCAAAGGGAGAGGTGAATATTCCAGAAGAAGTGAAAATTCAAGAGAGAGAGGTGAATATTCCAGAGAGAGGGGTGAAAATTCCAGAGGAAGAGATGAAACTCCCAGGGGTGAATATTCAAGAGGGAGAAGTGAATATTCCAGAGGACTTGAAAATTCAAGAGAAGATGAATATTCCAGAGGAAGTGAAAATTCAAGAGAAGGTGAAAATTCAAGAGAGAGAGGTGAATATTCCAGAGGGAGGGGTGAAAATTCCAGAGGAAGAGATGAAACTCCCAGAGGAAGAGCCGGATATATTGGAGAAGGGAAGGGAAACACAAGAGGAGGTTTTGGAAATCAAGCTGGGAGAGGAGAACCGCCTAGAGGAAAAGAAGAAAAGTACACAAAATCTGGTAGCATCTCCAGAGGAAGAGGGGTCAACCCTCGAGGAAGAGGAGGAAGTGTTTCAGAGAGAGCACATCCCCAGGGAATACTGAAAAGAAAAACCTCAGAGGAAACTGTGAGAGGAGTAAATGTTGAAAAAACTGGCGTAACATCCGTGACACATTCATCTCCAGTGAAAAACAGTAGTGCATCAGTTCCGCCTCCACCTACCCAGAAAACAGATGTGAACGGGGGAGACTCCCAGACTACTTCAGCAGATAAGAAGGATTCCCAGACTAAAGATGCAAAGACTGATGCTGTTGGAGAAGGCGATGCCAAGACGGTGAATATGAACACATCCAGGACACAACCTTCCAACTCTGCCTTAAACCCGCCTGTGTGTAAGTAAACAAGTGACATGATGTGACGTGCAGTCAGCCAATATGATTGCCAGTCACCATGGGGTTACTGTTTATTGTTGTCATTAACATTGTTCATACTGATAAATTCCTGTATTAAAGTTGAAAATCTGAAATAGAGATCAACACATTACTGTACACTAATCACGATACTGACTTGATAAGGAAATATAATGTAATTCTGTACTTGTCATGTTTGCCAGGTATTCAGGATTCTAGACACATAATAGTGTGTGGTACAGTTGGTAGGACTTTGAAGCTATTATATGTTTACTAATACCTACCTGACAGTAACACCTTTGACTTCCAAGGTTCCACCAAGGCTGAGAAAGTGACTGATGCAGCAGCTGATCAGTTCGATGCGGTCGTGAAAGCAGATGAAACTGATGCCAGCAAATCGAAAGCCTCGCCGTCCAAAGGTCAAGGCGATGTGGCGAGCAGTGCATCCTCTAGTCCTGCAACCAGTGACAAGTTCTGCCAGACATGCAAAACTCGCTACGCTAATGTACATGTGAGTACAGAATCTGCCGCTCTATACTTTATTTGTATTGTTTGTGCTCATGCTTTTGTTTTTTTGTTGGCGTTAAAGACCCATTGACATTTTGCTCTGTTCTGTTTTTCATTGATAATCTTTGGACAAATTTCATCTTCACATTATTATTGTACATGTCAAATATGTATTGATCATAATTTTTCTGATAATCCTCCTTGCATTTCTCTAGCAATATGAAAAGCACTTGCAGAGTAACATTCATCTTCAAAGGATGAAGGTTTTACAAGGAGATTCTGGAGAAAAAGCTAAACCATCCACTTCCACAGCTAAAGCATCCACTTCCACGGCTAAAGCATCCACTTCTACAGCTAAAGCATCCACTTCTACGGCTAAAGCATCCACTTCTACAGCTAAAGCATCCTCTTCTACGGCTAAAGCATCCACTTCTACGGCTAAAGCATCCACTTCTACGGCTAAAGCATCCACTTCCACGGCTAAAGCATCCACTTCCACGGCTAAAGCATCCACTTCCACAGTGAAACAATCGACTACCATGGCCAGGGCAGATGATGACATTGATGACAGCAATAATTGCGATGTTTGCAAGATGGTGTTTGCTAATAAATCGGTAAGACCACAGACTTTTTATATTTAAAACCATGTCAACCACTGAAATTCTATTCTATTACATTATAGATTGTGATTTCTTCGTTTGTTTAGAGACACCTCTATCTCTGTCTCTATCTGTCTCTCTAACTCTCTCTCTCTCTCTCTGAGTCTCTCTCCCCCTACTCTCACACGTCTTCATCTTCTACTCCCATGCTCACTTTGTTGGTGTAATCAGTCCTTATTTGCTTTACCTTTATTCCAGAAGTTTCTCATGCACCTGAAAGGTTTAATGCATACACAGAAGATGATTGAGTATGAACGATCAACGGGCCAGTTTGATTACGACGAACATGCTAGCTTGGGTGAGTAGTTTGACTAGAACTCTGGAACTGTTGAAGCGAGGAGTACCGTAAGTGTGAGACCCACCCTCGCACAGCTTGATCAACATCAGACCTCGGTGTAGTGCAGTAGTCTTGTCAGCGTATGTGTTGATGTCGGAAAGACCTCAGTACCAATTCCTCAGTGACTGGCAGCATGACAAGAAATGTCCCCATCAGTGGCAGCATGACAAGAAATGTCCCCATCAGTGGCAGCATGACAAGAAATGTCCCCATCAGTGGCAGAATGGATGGTGATTGGTAGATCAGACTACGAGGCTGAAAATTAAGAGACTGCATTTATGATTTCTGGCAAAGTACCATTATCCTCTCAATAAGCATGATTATTGGTAAGACAGTTGACTGAATAGTATTAGAATCAGACACAGATGTTCAAATTTAATACCAGAAAAATCTTAACATCTGCGATAGAAACTTACAATTAACATCTATTACCACATGTTCTGTATGTATTATGCAGTTAATAATTGTTTTACAATTTCGATAAATTTCAACTTTTAACAATGTTGGAAATGGCTCAGACTAGCTCAAATGTACCAGTGCTAATTTATGTACTGCAGACTCGAAGACACCACATTCCATTGGAAGTCACCCTCAGACACCTGGAGCGGATCATGTGACACCTGGAGTGGACCATGTGACACCTAAAGCAGACCATGTGACACCTAAAGCGGACCATGTGACACCTAAAGCGGGTCATGTGACACCTGGGGCGGGTCATGTGACACCTGGAGCGGGCCCTGGCATGATGCCGTATGATGGTGGTTGTTCTGACCAGTACATGGAGGGTGCTGCTCAGGAGGCAGAATACTATGAGGAAGAAGAAGAAGAGTAGGTTTATAAAACGGCCAGAATAACGCCTATTCTTTGATGTGTACTTAGAAGAAACCCGTGATAAGTTAGATTTATGTTTGGTTGACCAGTCCTGGACTCCTTTTGATGAATCTCTCCTATCTGCCAAAACTAAAAGACCCTTACACTCTTATTGCTGTCAGTGAGATAGGTAGAGCAATTATGATAGAATATTGAACTTCGGAGTCAAAGATTCCAGGTTCAAATCCTGCCCCGGGAACCATGCATCAATGTTCGCGAAAGTTACCTTATTGACGCAAAATTTATTTTTATACTAAATCCTCGAGGGTTGACGGTTGTGTTTCAGTGGATACAAACGCTTCATGAAAGAATGCCCAATTCTGAAATGCATATAGTGATATATTCCATGTAATAATACAAGAATGAACACGGCCAATGATATCATGACTCTGAAAGATGTACTTGCACTGATGCTATGCATTGCTACCACAGGTGTGAGGACAGCCAGAAGATGGGTTGCCTCGAGATGGTCGGCATCACAAACGCCATGCTGGCTGAGTCAAACTTTACCATCCCACGAGTTACAAATTTAGAATTAAGACTTGAAGATGTTGGGAAGATCCAGTTTCCATCTGAATTTACCTGCAAGGTTGGTCATATTTATGTCCTTGAACAGACATATTTCCTGTACCATGAACAGACATATTTCCTGTACCATGAACAGACATATTTCCTGTACCATGAACCAGACATATTTCCTGTACCATGAACAGACATATTTCCCGTATGACATTGAGTATACATGGGGCTGCATCTCTGCTCGTACTTACATTTGTACCTACCTGGCCCTGAGATTACAAAACTTTCCTGAGTACGATTTAATGCTCGATTCAAATTTGTGTTCACAAATCTCCATATGAAATTTGAGCTTGAATATGAAATGGTACTCAAATGTTTTTAACAATCTCAAGGCTGTAGGCCCCTGTTCCACAGAACAGTCGTAGAGCTACGAGAGCCCTAACTCTTTAGCAACTCCAAGCTAACGTTCCGGAGTTACGACTCTCGTAGCACTACAATTATTCTGTAGAACTGAGCCTGGTATGTTGATTGTAACCATTTGTCATCAGCTAGGCCGAGAAGCTCTGACGTGGTATCAACAATTCACGACATTGAGCATTGATCAGATTGTTGATACCATGTCGTCCTCTGGAGTCCACTCTGTCTTTATCCTACGTTAAAAAGTTGGAAGTAAGTGCATTTTAGATAGATAAATGGATGCTCTATCAAACGATACCAACTTGTGCGCGAATGCATGCCATATTTTTCAGCTACACCGCTAGCGCACACGGCAAATTGCGCGCCCCTAGGTTTTGATGGAGGCTACCCTCTGCCGTCAAGACAGCGTCAAACTGTACTCTGTCAGTCAGAGCTTCTCGGTCTAGTCATCAGCATGCTACATATAACAAATAGTTTACCAATTTTCCTTTATAATTTGACGTAAGATAAGTTGACATTGTTCTGCACTTGGAAATGATGTCACATGCTTGTTGTATTCCAGCTGTGTGAGGCCAGGTGTACGTCAGCCATAACGTTCCACTCTCATCTGACTGGGGGCAAGCATAAGACTGTAAGTTTGGAATCCGTTCAGCCATGGCAAGCTACAGCCTTACATCTGCTCACGTTCAAATCAGACTGGTTGTGTACCAGTAAATACCGTATTGATTTGCTTACAGATGACATTTCCTGATGTCAATCACTTCCATGGTCATTACATTTGTATGTTGAATAATTTATTTTTTAACTTGTGTTTTAGATTTTTTTAAATAAGGCAATGTATGATCCCAACTTTGTTTGGACCTGTAGTTGCTGTATTAGTCTAATAATTAGACAGTAGTATCCATCAGTGTCCTGCAGTGTAGAGCTGTAGCTTGCCATGGAATCATTAATATACTACATCATGTTCTAGTGTTTACCGTAATGTGGTTGATATTCCAGGGTTTCTACGAACGCGCAATCATGCATCCCATACGCAAAAAATTGCAAGTTTGGACGCACTTTATTAATATAAATTGTTGATAAGTATATCATCATGCGTCCCCGGGACTCTCAAAAATTGAAACCTAAGTGAAACCCTGGTGTACAGGTACTTCAAGTATTGGCAAACTATGCTGGTATTCATGAAGTCTTCACCATGTTCACTGCATACAAAGTATCAGTTGAAAGTATGAATGAATATTGTTGTCTGCATTATTTAGTTATGTGGCAAACATTTACGTACATTTGAATCAGATAGGTGCTGTATCAATAGAAATTATATAGCTGTGTTACCACTAAAACAACTTTCAAATCGAATTTCCCAACCACGATTCTTTCAAACTGGCTTGAAACCATTCATACTTGACTGATTTCAAACTGATTTTCATGGCTTCCAGTCTCATTAAAATAAGATCCGAAACTGACGCTCAAACAGATATACGGTATATGACACTCGCTCTTTTATGGTCTCAGGAAATCGCCATACGAATGGCGTCAATTTGAACTCTTTGACCGCAGCCAATCACAGCCTCGTCTAACTAAACTCTCAGGGCCGTTTGCACTGTTTAACTTGTAAAACCGGCCTAGCGGAAGCACGTGACCGGAACATTGTGTATTCGTTGAGGGGAAGTCAAAGGGCAATCTGATTCCGTCTGATGTTAATGAGATTGCATGGCTTCCAGAATGGCAGTGTCAAATGTGAATCATGTTATAATTCTGGTGACGGTTTGAACGGAATAAGACGAAGACACTGTGATATTGTCATCTATTTTATTTTATTTTATGAAAGTGAAGCAAAGTTGAAACATTGCGCAAAATCGACATCACAGGCTTCCACAATTAATAGACCACTACTGAAAACGCCAAGCCCATAACACGACAACACGACGGAAGACTGATAAAAATATTGCTGATGCATTAAATCTTACATATGGCGGATGGCAGAGTAACTGCCTAGAAACCTTCCTGGATGGATCAAATTTTAAACGTGTGCATACCGGTAATCAAAAGGAATATTTTCCCAAGACATATGTAATCTGGGCTTCTCAAAAATGTAAAAATAAAGATAATGCAGCTCTTGTGTATGTAACTATAGCATCTTAAAGTGATGAACCATATTTTCACAAAACTTCTAAGTGATCTAACTGAAAGAGCTGACAGTAAAGACAAACCCCTTTTTTTTTATCGAAAACTGGTTATCCGAGGATACAAACGTTCCATCAATATATATAACGTTCTCAATTAGTTTTTTAAAATGTCCATCGAATTATAACGTTTGAAAAAACACGAACACAATGACGTCATAAGCATTGTCTACACCGCGTCACGATTGTTACTGGAGTTCACTACTTATTGAGTCACAGACATCTCAATCGTCATACTTTCTCCATATTGCAAACGTTACGGCTATGTCGAACGTTACAAAATTGATGGAATGGAAATAATTAACACATACTCAAAATACAAACCCGTTTATATTTTAGTTTATGGTTGTCTGCCATTTTTACTCATTTGTGGAAGTTTCCGGAAAACATTGAATGACGCGAGTTTTCAAATAAATGCATTGGAAATATGTTTTTTACTAAGCGATTGTTACTTTACCGGGGATGGACACCGTCTTCGTAGCGTTCGCAATGTACTAATTACCAATTTTCTTAGAGAATAAGTGAAGAAATCGATGCACATTTGGTGCAAATAGCTTGTGAATGTTTACCTGAAGCGACGTAATTGTTCAGATTTCGATCAACATGAAATGTCCACTTTATATAGCTGCCGAAAGTTTTTGCGAACGTTACGCTCATGTTTGATGGACAACTTTCTACATTTACCATTCTTTCAAATGTTATTTCAAGATATATTTTTAGCTAGACATATTGAGAAATGTAAATTTTATATTAACATTACTTCTGACATTGACAAAAAAAACAAGTATGTTTTCCAGCTAAGTAAAGCCTAAGTCTCATTTTCTTGAGGTCCACATTGTCTATCCAACATTCTTCATTAACTAATTTTCATTAATTAAATAAAAAATATAACAACTGATTTATTTTTGTCAATATTGTTTATTGTCTCTTCATACATATCCCTTTGATGATTTCAACGATTTTCTTCCAAGAAAATGTAGTTGTTAAGCAATTATCATGCCTTGAATTTACAATTGTCTTTTCAACAATTACTGTATGTTTTCCATGCAATGAAACGGCAGTATGTCCTCTAAAGTTAACTGCACATGTGCCAGTCAGTTCAATGCAAATCAACCGAGTCAAAACGGATTGAAGTCAATGATGATGATGATTTTTGCACTTCGGTTTTCGGTCGGAAAGTTCAATCAACTTTTGCACATCGGTGAAAAAATTGGGGTCTTTCTGTGTTATTAGCCCAGTACCCTATTACCGACAATTTAATTAGTTGGGCCCCCTGAGCCTATACCCCACGATATACAGTATGCCATTTTTATTATTGGTCATATGTAATATATAGGGCAATATTTGCAAGAATAGGATGAAAATGCACGAAAACACATCGAAATACACTCTTTTACTTGGCGAATATAAACAATCGTTTGTTTTTAAATTGACGAGGCCTTCTCAACACCGGTTTCTCTGCACGGATTGCACGTGTTTCTCGCACATGCCGTACTCATCACGGGTTTCTTTGCAAGGATTGCACAGGTTTCTCACACATGGCATAACTTGGATGAAGTCACATGTCAACAGTGCATAGTCCTGTAAATAAATTACTTAAAATGAGTATATTTATCGATAGCGGGTCATTTGGAAGGAATCAATCACACGTTAAACTCCATATTCACTCACTCCTATTTAATCCCATCTTGCCTAGCCCACGTAACCTAACTCGATTTCTTTTGTATGGTCCTTTGGCCGCAAACCTATCGGTTTTTTGGGCACACTGAGATCAAAGCTCTGCGGTCGGCATTGATAGGTCAAGCAGATTTGCCCTAGGCTCCACCTACTTTGTCACTCAACAACAAATATGTCGCGAGTACTAGTAACTGTTTCCATACACGGATGTCATATCAAAACAAGAATGGTTTATCTTGAATGGTTACAAGGGCTTTAATCTGATTAGGGCCTATCTATTGGACATTCAATACCAACCTTTTTGATATCGCTCACGAACTTCTACAACGAACGTATCACCATTTTGGAAGGAAGGGAGACAACTCACTCTGCCAACAGGAGGTAAATCTGAGTGACAAGAATATGGCAAGGTGTGGTAATGTAGTAAACGGACCTCGGAATTGTATCCTTACCTGAGATGATTCAGGAACCCCCAACCTATTGGAACCATGGTGTGAATATCGGATTAGAAGTAGCGATGATATATCGCTGGGTTTTTCCATATCATTTCCCATAGTCGTGCATAGCGTTCACATAGCGAGACATATTTTCCTATAATTGTGCATAATTTCCGGTAAATGAGACGTTTGCTTCATATCGTCGCTACTTCTAATCCGCTAGTCACGCCACGGTTCCAATCGGTTGGGGGGCCTGTGATTTAATCCTTGAAAAATTTAAGTCGAAGTAGTCAAGAAAATACTGATCAATCT
>JAVCKZ010065035.1:0-14727 GCA_034780755.1 Lepetodrilus elevatus
GCGCGTTGCTGAACGGCTTCTGCAGCAATACATAGCAATACATATCGATACGTATTCTAGCTTGAACGCACCTCAGGCTTAGTGGGAATAAAGTAGGCTTAAAAGTAGGCTAACCCAAGATTTATTATTTCTCATTGATTCAGCTAGCTGACGTTAGTATTTTAGCGTACACTCATTGCTCTTTCCTATCCATATGTGACTTGACTGCAAAATCAAATCTGACTCTGGACGAACATCCGCTGGACGAACATCCGGTATGAGATGACGATGGATTCACGTTGCAATGCTTACTGGCCTGGAGCCCGTTGCACGAGACTCTCATAGGCTACAACTATTGTAACTTCAACGCTTTCTATTATGGCGGGAGCCCAGTTACAACTATTGTAGCGCTACAAGAGCGTCGTGCAACAGGCTGCAGAATGCCACAGTGCTGGATTGTGTTTCTGCTGCAGATGAGGGGCTCCTGCTGGAGAGCTTGCCCAGGAAGCTGCAGACGGACCTGGCCATCAACGTGCACTTCAACACCCTGTCCAAAGTGCAGCTCTTCCAGGACTGCGACAAGAACCTCCTGTACGACCTCATCCTCAAACTCAAACCCAGTCTCTTCCTGCCCCAGGACTACATCTGTTACAAGGTCAGTGAGTGGCAGTCTGTAGGTCATTGTCTCATGTCCGTATCCTTATGTAGTTCATTGTCTCATGTCCGTATCTTTATGTAGGTCATTGTATCATGTCCGTATCCTTATGTAGTTCATTGTCTCATGTCCGTATCCTTATGTAGTTCATTGTCTCATGTCCGTATCCTTATGTAGATCATTGTCTCATGTCCGTATCTTTATGTAGGTCATTGTCTGATGTCCATATCCTTATGTAGTTCATTGTCTCATGTCCGTATCCTTATGTAGTGTATTGTGTCATGTCCATATCCTTATGTAGGTCATTGTCTCATGTCCGTATCCTTATGTAGTTCATTGTCTCATGTCCGTATCCTTATGTAGGTCATTGTCTGATGTCCGTATCCTTATGTAGTTCATCGTCTCATGTCCGCAGTAAGGATATTTACTAGTCTTTTTCAAAGATGTTTCGTGTTAATGTTTTCAATTTTTAATGATTTTTTAAAAAACTTTTTTGAAAAATTGGCACTTCAAGACAACATTGAACAATGTTGAAGTGCTAACTTTGTATTTAATGTAAAAAAAAAAATCGTCACGAAACATCTTTGACAAAGGTAATTGTTATGTCTGTGACATTAATGTTCTTTTACATCAATTTCTGGAACAATTTATACTTATACTGTACATATATGAGTCGGCTCATTGAAATCCAGGCCAATCTTTCATGACATCATGAGTCCTAGCCATGTGCTGACTGTGTATGCTAGGGTGCTTGTGTTGCCTTTGTTTGCTAGGGTGCCTGTGCTGACTGTGTTGACCTGTGTGTGTTGCAGGGTGAGGTGGGTAAGGAGATGTACATCGTGAGTCACGGCCAGGTGGAGGTGGTGGGAGGTGAGGACGGAGAGACAGTACTGGCCACTCTGATGGAGGGCAGTGTGTTCGGCGAGATCAGGTCAGTGCACACGTACTCACCTGTCTATACAACAAGATTCACTGGCTTGGATGTATTTCTTTAATATCACAAAAATCACTGTCTTAAACCATCTTCGAACCATTAATTTTGAGATTTTGTCTGACAAATGCCAGCTTCATTACCAATCCACTTCTTATATGCATGTTTATCTATCATTGTGAGAACACCACCCGATCTCTTGCATTTCATCGTACAGTACTCCCTCGATATAACACTGAAGTTGGGGTCTATGACATGCCACCCGCGTTATAATACCCGCGTTATATCAACGAATATAACTGGAGAAAAAAAAAGAATATTTCATTTTTTAATTTTTTAAAATGGGGTCCACGTTGGACCCCGTGTATCCGAATCCACGGTGCATCGAAGGGCGTTATATCGAGGGAGCACTGTATGACGGACTGCTCTACTGACATGGATATTGCACTTGCAGTCTGCTGGCGATGTCTGGAGGCAACCGGCGCACGGCCAACGTCCGCAGCAAGGGCTTCACCAACGTCTTCACCCTGTCCAAGGCAGACTTCGAGGAGGCCATGAGAGAGTATCCCGAGGCTCAGAAACTGCTGAAGAAAAGGGCCAAGTACGGGAGCCTTTCTATTTCATACTTACTCCAAAACACACGCTGGATATCCACTTAATTACCCAGAATAGCTTGCGCATCGGGAAACTCGTTTAACCCTGACATGTGCGGTGAGTGTCTTCCTTTTCCATGCTTGTCTTGGTCACGATAGCACAACACACTCCCACAGGAAGCCATCATGGAAAATGAAGTCGCTCGCTGCGCATGTCAGGGTTAAACGAGTTTCCCCGATGTTCAAGCGCCGCTAGTGTTTTTCTGGCGAAAATACGTAAGTTGTGAACGTTGGCTGTTCTGGGGAATTAAGTGGATATCCAGTGGGTTGTCATAGAAATAGAAAATGAGAGAATGTTCTCCTTTCTCATCTTTTAGCTAACTTGGATCCGGTTCCATAAAACCTTCCATTTTGATATTTTATGTCTGCTTCATGATCCATTGTTTGTAGTTTGAAAGATTTCCAACATTCTTATCGTCACAAATGGAAGAAAGATTCCCACAGTAATGTTAATATAATATAAACTCCATAATCACTCACTCACTCCAACACTCTTTTCTTTCTGGATGGGAATTTCAGGTGCTAGGCATACAAAATGACCACAATTAGTGAAAGTCCTTGTAAACTTAAAGATTGTTGATGCGTTGCTTTGCACTAGGGTGATTTTTATGCTGTCGCTATGCTGTTGGCGTGTTGTGCTAGTGGGATGTCATTTTCAACAGCAGATTGTGCAGGAGAATGCTGTTGTTACTTGACCTGGCTGTTGTTACAATTGTTGTTGATGTTGTTACAGGAGACTGCTAAAAGAGAATGCTCGTCTAGAAAAGAAAAATCCCAAAGTTGAAGTCGAGGAGATCATTGGTAGTCCGACAAGAACTCCCATGTTTGTGAAAACTGTCATCAAGGTGAGATAACTCATGTTTTATTGTTTTATTTTGTGTTGGAGCTTAGCCTTAGAACCACTTGTAAGATTATATGGTAATATCACAGTTGTCAGTTTCTGGCAGGAGAAAGTGTGCAGAGTCAACAGGTAAATAGTGCTGTTATAAACCTGCAAGTACCAGCAGAAACCGATAAACCAATTCTAAATCATGCAGAGTGTTACTGTGTTCTCAACCTGGAATAAATCAGAATACAGTGCTCCCTCGATATAATGCCCTTCGATGCACTGCGGATTCGGATACAATGTGGGTTCCTCGTTGACCCCATTTAAAAAATAAAACATAATTTATTTATTTTTATTTTTTCTCTCCAATTATATTCGTTGATATAACGCAGGTATTATAACGCAGGTGGCATGTCATGGACCCCAACTTCAGCGTTATATCGCAGGAGCACTGTACATTGAAAAATATCCATTAAAAAGCTCTGCTATATATAGTAATGGAAGATTTCCTGCATACCTTTTGCATATCTTGTGATTTTAACCAGAATTTTAAGCTTTTCTGATATTTTTTTGTTGCCAATCCTCTCCATCTTGGCTTCTACTTCCACCTACAGGTGATGGACCCCGAGTCGAACATCGTCAAACATCTGGAGTCCATACAGCACGCAGCCATCGTCAAACCCGTGGTTACCATGACCACCACCACTTCCACACCCAGCCGGTCAAGCTCAGCCAAGTCCACGCGGTCGTCCCGCGGCTGCAAGACCATCCCAGCTCCAGCGGGTCGCAAACCCAGTCGAGACGACACCGCCAAGTTTGTGTTCGGGTCGGAGGTAAGGGATCAGTAAACAATACGGAATCGTCTCCATGTCCAAACATTGTCGAGAAAGAATAAAATGGAATGCTTTTAAAAAATTGTGATTATTTTATTGCAAGTATGTGTTGCCTCATACATAACCAGAGATATCTTTGTTGTCTTGTATTCTTTTGAATCACAGGCATGGACATTTTCTATGCAAAATTTTCAATGATTTATTTGTCCGTGAGTCGATTTATTTGCACTGGATTGTCCCAAGACCCAAGGATTGCTTTCAGCTGAAACCACAATTGTCTCTTGTATGTAATCGCTTGATTTTGATTGTGTGAATTTGTTATTTTTTTCTTATTTTCTATTGTATTTTTGTTTATATGTTGTAGAATGAATCCACAAATTCACACAATTAAGATGCCTTAAAAAAATGTACTGTTATACAATAGGATCAATAGAAACATAAAAACTATGGAAATGTTTTTTGTTTGCATTTCTTCCTTTCTCCGATTCCCGCAGCGACGTCAAACGCCATAATCACTCACTCACTTTCTTTCTCCGCCACCAGGTGTCTCTGACCGACATCCCCAGTGATGCGCGCGTGGAGTACAACGATGACGATGTTGACGAGGAGTTGCTGGCTCTGAGCAGAGAGGATCTGGTGCCGGCGGAGATAGCGGATCTCCCCGTGGTCATACAGGACAAGCGCAAGCAGATCCTCAAGGATGACCTGGACAGAACCAACAAGAGTTTGGAGAGCCAGGATTCTGGTGAGCGCAGAGAGACGGCCGCGGTAGTGGTGTGGACAGACTCGTCATTGCATTTATCCTTGGTCCGTCAGTACCAGCTGGTAGTGCTAGCAGGTTTACTGCAACATTCAGTGCTATGGATTTTGCAGCTTTCCATTCGCCCTGTCGCCTATTGGTGAAATATTCCTGCTGCGACATACTGTAAATCATGTCTAAAATCTAGAGGTCGCATTAAATTACCGGTAGTGATACATTAATTTTGTGATTTACAGTATAACATCAATTCATTCATTCATTCCTCCTGCCCTATAAACTGGCATGATGTGATATAAGTGAAAGAATCTTGAAAGCGGCTCTAAAACCCAATTTAAAAAAAAAAAAAAACAGGAAAACAAAAAAGAATTATATATATATTTAATTATAGAAATTAAGGGCTGGTTGATATTTTATCAGGAACCTTCTACTAATGTAAAGAATAGTGTCCCATAGTTTTCACACAATAGTAAACAAATGCCAGTTCTGGAATATTGTAATGACATTTAAGCCATACGAGATGAATCCATAGTTTGATACCGTACTGTTTTCCGAGTTTAAAAAAAAATAAAAAACTTTTATTCATTTTAATAAGACATGTTACAGTGTAAATACATATGATGTACATGTTTTGCGAGTTGTTCAGTTGACCGCAGTACGTTGTCATGTCATTCACAGGTCTGCCGAGCATGAAAAGGAGTGCCAGTCAGAGTACGGAGCAGTCGCTTAGTAACCAGGACAGTAAGGATTCCTTCATCACCACCGACCTGATGGGCGTTATCAGCGAAGAGAAGTCCAAAACAGACGGCATCAGCGACGAGACCACTCCAGTCAACGACAGCAGCAATAACAACACGAAAAGGGAATCGCCGAAATCGCCCGGAAGCGCAGAACTGACGCCCACGATCCTGACCCGGAAGAGCTCCAGATCGTCACTGAGCAAGGTGAAGGTCATAGAACAAGAAGATGTTATTTATCCCGGGGAGGAAGTCAAAGCAAAGAAGAAGAATAATCCTGGGAAGGAGGAAGAGAAGTCTGTGATGGAGGACGGAACTCGGAGGAAGATTTCCACGGAGAGCAAGGACGGAACTCGGCGGAAGACGTCCACGGACAGCAAGGAGGGGAAGTCCGAGAGGAAATCACGGAAGGCGTCCGGCGAGAGCAGGCATAGTGCCCGGTCACCCGAATACAATGGATCTTCCACACCGAGGAGTGGCACACCTCATTTCAGGGGAGACAATCCTACAATCGTGGATGAGAAGCATGATATTCCTTTGGAGAATAAAGTGACATGTGCGGTTGAGATTCACAGAGAGAAGTCTCGGACACCTTCGTCCATATTTTCCCTGGAAAATCAGGAACGACCAGGTTCTAACAATTATTATCGCCAAAACAGCAATGTTTCATATGAAACCGAATTGTAACAGTGAAAGGTGTGATATTACCCAAAAATAATTAAGGGCAATGTGTAATAAAGGAAAGTGTGAAATGTCTGAGAATTCATTAAAAAAAAGGAGATGGAAAAAGTGTGATAAATATTTCAAATATTCTATACAGTGCAGGATGTTTGGGAAATCTCTAGCTAATGGAGAACAAGGAGTGTACGAGAACATTTGTGAAGAAATTAAATCGTAAATTGTGTTGTTCATTGGGAATGTGCAACATACAGGTAAAAACCATGGTTACCAGACATTTATGGTTGCAATCTCTTTATGTTGCAATACATCTGGAATTAGTTACAGAAGCAGTAGTGATGTCAGGTGTTGTTATGCCTCTCCATGACAACCAAGTTTGGTACAGATCCCCATGGTAACCAAGTCTCGTGCAGATATCCATGGCAACCAAGTCTCGCGCAGATATCCATGGCAACCAAGTCTCGTGCAGATATCCATGGCAACCAAGTCTGGTGGAACCTACTGAAGTCAACGGATTCTTCTGGCTGATTCATCCAGACTATCGTACAGTGATGAGAATGAATAGTGATCAGGAAAATGCATAGTGATCATGATAGTACACAGTGATCATGAGAGTACATACTGATAATGAATGTACAGTGATCATGAAAGTATAGTGATCATAAGTGTAATGGCCATAGACTCATAACTATAGACTGTTTAGTTACTGGAAACATTACCGCCAGACTTACTGTTGTCTTCTCCGAAGGCCAAGGTGTACACATGAAATGTTTATCTTCACTGAAGGCATACACATGAACTGTTATCTTCTCTGAAAGTGAACACTTATGCTGTTATCTTCACAGAAGGTGAACACATGCACTGTTATCTTTTCTGAAGGCCTATACATGAACTGTTATCTTTCTGAAGGTGAACACTTAAACTGTTATATTCACAGAAGGTGAACACGTGTACTGTTATCTTTTCTGAAGGTGAACATATGAACTGTTATCTTTTCTGAAGGTGAACCTATGAACTGTTATCTTATTTGAAAGTAAACTATTCTGAAGGTTAACACATGAACTGTTATCTTTTTTTTTAAGATGAACACTTAAACTGTTATCTTCACAGAAGGTGAACACATGTAACTGTTATCTTTTCTGAAGGTGAATACATGAACTGTTATCGTATCTGAAGGTGAACACATGAACTGTTATATTTTCTGAAGGTGAACACTTAAAACTGTTATCTTTACAGAAGGTGAACACATGAACTGTTATCTTTACAGAAGGTGAACACATGAACTGTTATCTTTTCTGAAGGTGAACGCATGAACTGTTATAATAATGATGTGCAGTTTTCTATAGTGCCAAGTTAGATCGTGCACAAAGCGCTGTACATTATCCCAGTCAATGGATCTGTGCGCTTAATTCCTTCTCAACTCTCTGGGGGAGTATACAATCCAAGCTGCCATTCAAGGCGCTACAAGGTTATCATTCACATGTCCATCTCATCCTTCCGGGTACCCATTCTCTGCTGGGTGAACAGAGGCATGTTCGAATAGTCCCAAGTCCAGCTCCGCGAGAGTTGTCTATTTACTGCGGTATACGTCATAGCGACAGTTGCTACCCACTCTTCCTAAAAATTGATAGTCAATGCTACTATTGAAATATTATTTGACTATATTGTAAATATACATAGGGAACGATGAACTTCCTAAAATTAGACAGCTGCTGTTACCAGTGGGCTGTAGAAATATTGTTGCATTGTCAGGTTGTCAATTCGATGTTTCGTTACTTAGTAATGAGAAAAACATGTGCTCTCCTGAGGCAAAATTGTCCTGATTGGTCATTCA
The DNA here is from genome assembly GCA_034780755.1 of Lepetodrilus elevatus. Lineage (NCBI taxonomy): Eukaryota > Metazoa > Mollusca > Gastropoda > Lepetellida > Lepetodrilidae > Lepetodrilus > Lepetodrilus elevatus. Next base: position 7,884 of record JAVCKZ010065035.1, read on the forward strand.
TGCTGTTGTCATCCAATCGACAGCTGTTCACGTGCATGATTTGCATGGGTTTGTCGATTTCACCCATCACTTGTCACCATTGCAGGTGCGTGTGAAGACATCTGTTCAGTAAATAAGCAGTAAACTACTTATACCTTACATTTGAGCATATTTCTTTAGTTACATTATTGGGTGATAAATATAATAAACAGTTTTACATAAATATTTTAAAATAATAATTCCTTAATAAATACAGCTTGTGCACACGTAAATACCATTTCATTTTATTCATAGTTCTCTTATCCTTTTGTACATACTATTCTCTCTTTTGTGTTATATTACGTTATAGAAATGTACTTGATGTAAATATTTCATGAGCGGGTTTTTTCCTATGTTGGCATAACTTGTACCCAATCCCTTTCAATTGTGAATAAAATATGTTTAAACTAATTTAAAGTTCATATTATCGTAATGAAAAGGATTGTCACGGCCTGGAGTAAAACTAACAAAATAAGGTTGAATTATTTTTCATTTCCCAAACTAACAGTAATACTCTCGATATAACACCTGAAGTTGGGGTCCATGACATGTCACCCGCGTTTACCCAACTTTACGCAAAACAGTTTGAGCGGATAGGCCTAAATCATTATGAACTTGCCCTTTAACTCTCTCACCTCTTTATGGCATATCCAGTTGTCTCCAGATTATTTCAAATTATTAAAGAACACAATATAAATAGTTAAAAGTGAATTATCTTTATTATAGAAATTCGTACATCCAACACACCCTATATGTGACAGAGTAGAAAAATAAGTAGGCCAATTTCTCTGTACACTAATAGACTTGTTAGCTGTAGTGTATTTGTATGTTGCAGGTTAACAGTAAACATTGTATGTTGTATGTTAACCATAAATATTACTGAGCAAAAAAATAATATGTAAAGTCAGATATTATCTTCTTTTTTTTTTTGACGATTAGACGACTTTCCCCCGTCAAATGAAATTTGACAAAGTGAGCCGATCTCCAAACACCTACCGGTACATGCAATGTTAACACAAAGTTTTCTATAATGCAATGTTGCATCAGCTTGAAATGCAGGCCTATATTTTTCACTCATGTACATATATGCAACAAAGTTAATATCTGAGAATATTATACGAGTGTAAAGATATTGTATGTATGTATATATATGTACAAATTATATACATAACTTGGGATATCTAAACTAAAAAGTAAAAAAAAAAAAACCTGTTGAAATATATTTTCACAATATTGCCATATCGGTCTAACTATATTCTATGGCACCAAACATCATACAAAACTACCAGCTTTCATATGTCGCATATCTACATGGCGAAAAACAAGTTATTCTACAAACAGACATAAAGGCATACAATCACAGATTTCAGTGGTACATCCACATGTCTATCACTTTTGTACCGTTGCATGATAAATCAATTTGGAAATCCAATAGCATTCAAGTCTCAAGTTTCAGACACGATACAGACTTCAATAAAATATTACCATTGATTGAATTAATGTTTTACGTCGCGGCAGGAATATCTCATCCATAGGCGACAAGTTATCATTAAGTAGGTAAATTATCTATGATTGTATGCTTTTAATGTTGTTCTTGTATTACTAGTACGTTTACTAATACGTCAATAAAGAACAATTTTGCGATGGCTATTAATGTCAGCACAGCATCTCACGATTCTAGAGGAAACACGACCGAGAGGCGACATTTATAATATTTAATAATGGATGAGACACAATGAAAACATCAATAGCCACGGTAGTACATAATATATACATCGCTTTTATACAAATCTCTCGTCTTAGATTTCGCTTCAATCATAATAGAATTCATACTTTGTTTCTCTCTCAGGAAGATATATCTCAACACGTAGCAACCGGACAGAATTAATATTGCTTCACCACCACCACCACCTCTTGTGAATATAATCCATGTTGCCCCTCCCTCAGATCAAAAGAAATTTACCTTGATGAACACACATTCAATACATATATTTTCCCTTAATTAACACAGAGGACAGTGTAAGTACATACAAGGGGAGACAAGTACCAAAGCAATACAAAAAATAGTACCGTAATGCATTAATAAGAATGATCACACACCAATGTATTTTGAAAATACTGTCCATAAAACTAATGCGGATGAAACAATGTTGCACGATTCACAAATTAAAACAGAATTATGAACATGAAATGAAGAAGTATGAAATGAATACGAGATGGTAAAATAACCATTGGCAAAATGTAAAGTTAAAGCTAAATCAAATTTGACATTGATTGATTGATTGAATAAGTGCTTTGTGTTGCAACGGGAATATTTCACCCATACATGATGACTATAATGTTAGCTTGTAAAATAAATACAAAATTAGCAACCAATTCAACAAGATTTCATTAACACATTCACTGCCGACTACGAGTATACTCGTATTTGTGGTTTTATTATTTGTTTCTAGTACAAGTATACTCGTAGCAATTTTACCAAACATTTTAATGTTAACAAAAACACTAGCCACAGCAAATAATCACATAATTCAGCAGTGGCAACGATAGAGAACACCTCAGAAGCGGGGTTTTTCCAACTAATACCCAATCATTTTCTATGAATTAAAATATACTTTTTTTTTATGTTTTAGTTTAACATAATTATATCAAACAAAATATGGGATTGGATAAAAGCTGGATGCCTACGGGATGGTAACCTTTACACTTGACTATATGATGCGCTACTCGACTGAAAACACTTGTACTAGTATTGTATTGTGCTTCAAAGCAGGCAATAATATTTTGTGACCATTTTTTAAGGATTTTAAACAAATCTTCAGCAGCGAATGAGTTAAGATCTACACAAATAGTTCAATCAATTCTATTCCATAAATTTTGATCAGAGCAGAGATGGCCCTAAAGGGGAACATATTTAATGTATTAAGGATGATAAAGATTTGTTCTAGACGAAATACACAACAGAAATACAATCTGGTCGGAATAGACTAGATAGAACATACCTTCTATCATTACTTACATAATGAAACAGAAATACACCAAGTAATGCCTTCATTCACCATTCAGACATATCACCGTAAATAAATGCGGAGGGAGATACTTCAACGGGATCATAACAAGATTTATATATTTTATAGTAGAAAATACACATTGTGGCATCTTGCAATGTCTGTAGACTATTACTTTTCAAATGAACTACCACAATTATTAAGTAAATCAGATTAGCAGTTTTATACCATATTTCACTTGTTCTTTTGTGGTAAATGTAATAGTTTTTACAATATCTTAGTCTCATTGAAATAGATAAGTTATGTTACCAATACTAGTTCTGGGCAAGTGTAAAATTAGCAACATTAACAAATGGATACTGTGCTTATTGTCATCAGATACAGCAACCAAGGACTTTACAAAGTAAGACAGAAATGTTCGCCTAGACCAAATGAGTAGTCAAAAAAAGGGGCAAATTGGCAAGTGTATTGGTGTTTCAATTGTACTGGTACAATACATGTTGTCATTATGCATTAGTTGAGTATAATTATATTACAAGAGCATACCAAAAACAAACATAAAACCTGAAGAAATCTAAATGGAATATGTTCTGTATATTCAGATATGTGCAATGAATGCAAAGATTGAACAATTAATGAACCATAATGAAAGCAAAACCCAGTAGTCTCTAGAATGTATTGGAACAAAAAGAAACTTAATTCAATAAACCGCAAGTTAGTCACCTACACAAGAATATGTACAGCATTGTTATGATGGCATGCGATACACCAACAAGGTGATTTGATCAAACGGTCCGAGCATTACTTCTAGTGACCAGAGTCAATGTGCAGAGTTTGGACGTGTACGTAGATTAAAGCGCGGCGGGGAGAATCTGAAGTAATGATATTTATGCATAGGAACATCCTGGTGACGAGAACTATGTACAACACTATCATGCCGACTTGAGCAACGTCGAGACACATTCCATGCGTTACTTTCTACATCGGTGAATAAATACTACTGCTATCCAGGCGGCTGTACTCAGAGGTCATAGCATTCCACACGTGCATAGCATGACACACAAACAGCTGAGCCACTCTTCACGTCGACACTGCCACCAGCGCAGCTCATACATGCGGATACATCGCATTCACAACCCACACTTCAATTACATCTGTGGCAATAAATATGATACTGCAAAATATTACACTTAATAACTACTTCCATGCGACATCACTTCTTAAAAGTATTTAATAAATATGAAATGATAATTATATTAAATTGAATACTATGTAATTTCCCATAAACAAATTTCTATCCATTAAGTAGATTTTGCTAGAAAAATAACAATTTAGAAGGTCATATTTGGTATTCAATAGAGCAGCAACATCCAGCTGTGTGAAGTAATGATTCAAATGCACAAACTATCATTCAACATTGTCAGGGCTTCCTGGCGACCTATGCGAAGTGTAAACGTTTCAGACCATCTACGCTTTCACCTAAGACTTCACGGTTGTGTACCATCAAGTTTCCTTACTACGGGTTAACCCCCTCCCTGCTGGTTTAGGCACAGGCACTGCTCTTCTGGGAATCTCTGGTTGTGAGCATGAAGAGGATTAAAATAGCCTAATTGCTCGCGTATGAAACGACGGCGTAACTCCAACTGTATCAATAGTGTAGTCTATGGCCAAGTTCAGGTTACCTTAAGAGTTATGCCATTTCGTACAGGAAGACGGCTGTAGACTGAGTGACCGCAGATTACAAGCAATACTTACAAACCATGTGTTCATTTTTCCAACTGTGCGAAATTATATTTCATAAAGCTATCAGAATTAAAGCTAGAGTGAGATATGGAATTAAATGTGCCTTCCATGATCTAAAATATGACCTAATCAATTCAACACAATTCATCTTGACGCAACTTTGCAACACAAAGCTGTCAGGAGGCATACACTAGAGAAACATCAGCTTTCTGGACTTCCTTATTCCCAGATTCCTGTACTATAGCTCTTGTAGCTAATGGAAATACATCGTCATCATCATCATGACCATATAAAACAATCCCAAGGAATTCAAGGCTTCAGAATTTCAATGAACAGGCCCAGATTTCTCAATTTCAATGAACAGGCCCAGATTTCTCAATTTCAATGAACAGGCCCAGATTTCTCGAGATTTTTTCATGAGACACAGTTTACAGTTAATAACAGCTTTGAGAAATTGGGCACAAATGAAACCTAGACTGAATGAGGACAGCAGTACCACCTCGTACCGGTGTATTTCATCTGACATGAGAGCAGATTCCTGAAGGATGAAATGTCTGGGAATGTTATCATAGCCTCTCTACAAACTACACGCACTAGACTGTAACAATGCCCTCCATTTTCGTATGTCGTGAAAATACAAAGACTTTTTTGTCCGATAGATCCATACAAACATAACATGGCTTGCTTAGTGGTCGTCTGAAATTTATGAGTACTTGTTGGGAAAAATAAACCCAACCAGGGTTCCACTTAGGTTTCCAATTTTTCCCAGGGACGCATGTTGATATACTTGCAATTTTTGCATATGGGACGCATGATTGCGGGTTCGGAGAAACCCTGCCAACTCTTTTTTATTTTATTAAATTGGTAATGTTAGCTCCAAAGCAACAATGACATTCACTACACCATACAATGAACCCAATCACCAACTGGTTACGTTGAACACGACCCCCCGACCCCTGACCCCAAGTTCTTTCCGGACCTACTACCAATATACTGCATTCAAGTCATCCTGGATTCTACAAGAAGATATTAATCACAGATCTTTCAGTAAATTTGTAGAATACATTCCTGACAGTAATATATTAAACTTTACAGTGCACTACAGATACGGGGACGTAATCCTATGATAAATACAAATATTGACTAGCAAACTGTGTTCTGAGATCAGATGTTAAAACAAGTCAGAGGTTTTATTTCTCCAGACCAAATTAATAATAAATATATTGACACAAAACTATAATTATGTGTCATGGATGGTTGATGACCATATCAAAATTACCATGTTTTATTTGCAAACTGTGATTCCCTTGTCGATTTGTTTCCTCTGACCTGTGTGAACTATTCCGATTCTCTAATGCTTGGACATTTCTATATTCACTTCAATAAAATCATAAATAATTCATACTTTTGAAAAGGATCGTTATGTTAGATTGTGCATGAAATAAAAAAAAACGTGTCTAATTATATTCTACAATTGATAAACATTGGCCAACATTAGACATCAAATGCTAATTTATAATTGTCGACGGTAGTTTCGTGAATAATAAATTTCAAAGAAAATATGCTTTCATTTTTCACATAAACATATAAAAACTAATTTCTCACTAAAATCTCCTGTAATACAGATGGCATAACAGTGAATTAAGATTAATTCAATATCAATGTATGGTCATGTAGAATCCCGACAACGGGTCTATTTGTTCTTCAACTCTGCACGCATCCGCTTCGTAACACGCCCACATCCGATTCCAAAAACGAAGATCATACACACAACTGCACTGAGGACGCCGAGAATGTAGAATTTGGCTGGCGATTCTCTGATCTGTGTGTAGATCTCCTGTAAGCCTTCAATTGGCGCAATCTGCAACAGAGGATTGCAGGTAAGAATAATTTTCAATAATAGCAGTTGAAAAGCTACAATAGAATCCTGCAGTGAGCATGCAGACACTGGCAAACTTGGATGAAACATGGCATTCTATCAGGACCACAGTGGAGATGCAACATACAGTGCTCCCTCGATATAATGCTGAAGTTGGGGTCCATGACATGCCACCCGCGTTATAATACCCGCGTTA
>JAVCKZ010065046.1:0-14727 GCA_034780755.1 Lepetodrilus elevatus
AGTCGGGAGAGAGAGAGAGAGAGAGAGATAGAGAGAGAGAGAGAGAGAGAGAGAGAGAGAGAGAGAGAGAGAGAGAGTCTCCGCTTTCTTTCACGTCCAATGTTTAGATTTTACGTTCGCTTCCTCCACCTTTCTGATTGTTTGAAATGCTTGCTTTTCTACCTTTGTATCAACATAAACATTGATATTAATTTACAATCCACATGTCTCCGCGCATCCGCTGTCATTCATGGATGCTCCACTCAGTATATTCAATGCAGGTACTGGAATCCCACGAGCTGTAGGTGAAGGATGGACTCACGGATGTACTGAAGCAGCTGCTATGATTCATATTGTTGAGTTGTGTGCAAAGTCGGGAGAGTAAACCAGTTGTTTGTGGCCAGGGTGTAGTTATCGTAGTGGACTAGACTACATAACGATACAGTCTTCGTGCATGTTATTACACATACTAAACACCAATCAAAGTAGCAAAGCTATATCAGCATCGAACTCTTCACAATGTATACTAGTAAATAACATTATTCCAAACTTGTCATAAATTTACTGATGATGGTAATGGTGCTTGTGATTATAATGATTACAATCATTATCATTGCCATCATTATCATTACCATGGTCAGTATCATTACTATATTTATAACAGACCACGCAATTATATCAGTATCATAACCATGCAGTATACTAATATTCATAATCATTATCATCATTATCATATCAATTCATTATTATTATTATTTTAAAATTATTATTATTATTCCCATAAATATTATCATAATGATTACCATCAACTCCACAGCCATCATCATTATCAGCATTCTTAGCCTATGCAAACTATAGGTACATGTATTCGTCATGAATTATTTATAAAAAGTACATCTTTAATAGCTTTCATGTGCAACTTCATACTTATCATATAAATACTTTGTATCCTAAAAAGGCATATAATCACTGTTTGTTGACATATTTCATGGTCAGGCGTATTTTACCTGAATGTATGAACATTGTATTTATCTACACGAGTATATTTGGCAACAAGCTACATTTTCAGCATTTCCCACTGCCACTGGTTTTCAGTATTTTCATATTTTATTTAATTTTTGTTTATCGTGATTAAAAATTGCGAAAATATGGCAACAAACCGTCATTGTATACCTTTAATATCACGAGGTATGTGCATCTCATTTTCTCGCTCACTCCTATATATTACGGACATATAGTATGGGCTTCGTCCTGAGACCTCAGGTTTTCAATATTTAGAACAAAATCTCAGCGAACAGTAGGGTGGTCCGCATTGTTTTCTACATTTGACCAGGCCACGAGATTACGAAACTTTCTCAATACGATTTCATGCTCTTGAAGCTAAACATGTACAATTACATGAAGTTTTATGAACACAAATCTGAGTTGAGCATGAACTCGTACTCAGAAAAATGTCGTAATCTCGGGGCCTGGGCTCCGTTTCTCACAAAAGTTGAGTTGTAGCTACACTAATTGACTGGTCATGTAATTTTAACTGTTGTTAGAGTTTTGATGGCTAATCTGTATTCACCGTGCTGCCTTGGTGTAGTTCCAACAGTCAATGCGATGCTACATGGTAACATGGTAACATCTCATAAACACTTAGCTCTGGTAAACTATAATTATATAATAAGGCGAGCGTCTCTAGTGTCTACATTCACTTATTAACGTGTCTACTCGAATACATTCATGTTCTACGTACGCTCTGTGGAATGCTCTACTTCTCCACTACCGGAAGTGAAGTGCTAATACCGGAAGTGGAGTGATCTAGGCTACTTAAACCACTACCGGAAGTAGTATTATGCTTCGCTACTACCGGAAGTTGAGTATTTTACTCGGTTACTATCGGCAGTCGTGTTATAGACCTACTTCGCCACTACAGGAAGTTGAACGTTCTACTAGGGTTACTACCGGAAGTGGAGTGTACGCTATATTTCGCCACTACCGGAAGTGGAATGTTCTACTCAGGTTACTACCGGAAGTAGATTTATATTTCACTACTACCGTAAGTAAAGTGATATACTTAGACCATTACCGGAAGTGGGTACCAATATGCCTGACATTGTCACATTTAAGTACAGACCCCCAACATAGAGTCTCATGCAATATTCTAAAAACATATGGCGCTATTAACAAGCGTATCTTACTAGATGATAAAACAGTTTAGTGTCTTATAACATATTTTAAGCATTGACAATAACGTAGATCTATGTGAATATCTATTGCAACACGTCTAAGAGGTGAGTGCTTAGGAATTAAAGATACAAGCACGAAGAATGTACAGCATCCGGTATCTTATGTACATTTGCATATATTCATATTGATCTTTAAATCAGTACAACGTGTACATATTCGCCTGTATTCTATAAACAGCAAATGAACTGATGTCTAGGAATCGCATTGTATCGCATTGTATTTGAATTACTTATAATAACATATTATACTATCTATCTATATAGTATGTTATTATTATAAATAATTCAAAGTCCTGTGATCGTGATCGCGATTGGAACAACAAGAGTTTCTTACTTATTCCGATAAAGCAAACAAAATACAAAATAATAACGATGACATCGTATTGGGTATTCGTCTTGCTTGATTATAATATCTGAATGTCGAATTCGTATTAAATAACGCTTACGATTTCGTGTTCAAATGTAATACTATATTAGCATAAATACGTTCGAGAAACACAAATAATACCTGTTTGTTGTGGCTTTATAGGAATAGTAAATGGTTGATGAACACACTATTTAAGACACGTTGTCCAATACGCCACTCACGACAATACTATAGATAGTCCTAAATAAATAGTTCTATAGATAGTACTATAGATGGGCTAACATTCACACCAATTACAGGGTGGGTAGTGTGCGTCCCCTGTAGGTACACACCGAGTATAGGGATGTCCAGGATACCTTGCTAGGTACCCTCAGAGTATAGTATACCAACAGGAAACTTGTGTGGGATAAGATGTTCATTCCTCTAGCGTAACATTCTCAGTATTAATAACGTATCAATTCAGTGTACATGTAGCATTGTAATTTCGTGATGTCCAATACCTTTAAACAAGTATCTTTACACTGAAACATCTCGTGACACTGAAACGTCTTGTGGAACTGACACAATCTTTAGACGGAAAACTCTTGTGATATTGAAACATCTTGTGACACTAAAACGTCTCGTGACTCTTGACACATTTGTACACGAAAACATCTTGTGATATTGAAACAGCTTGTGACACTGAAACAGCTTGTGACATTGAAACACCGTGTGACACTGAAAAACCTGAAACATATCGACGCCGACTCTCCGCGACAGAGAAGCGCGTAATCACAGTATTATGGTCGGATTGTTTATTCCTTCCTCAACCAGCTTGTCCGAATCCACTTTCTCCTCCAATCCGGGTATAATCCGCAGCATGTCGTCCACCTGCGAGTTGCGCTTCAAGTACAACGTCACATTCACCACAGCTGCCACCTCTGACGACATGAAGGAAATCCCCGCCGAGAAGAACGACCACCCGTACTTGTACTCGAACCCCCCGACGTCTTTCTTACTGCTGGCTCTGTATCCGACCTCGTCGTTTATCGCAGAAATGTACAGAATGATCCCCACAGCTAAGGCAAGTCCTGCAACACAGACGAGTGAGAGTTATTACTGTTTTGTGTGATATAGGAGCTGCAATAGTCCAGAATCTAGACGTTTATGGCACCATATGCATCAGCTCATACCGACGTCTCCATATGAGCGCTAATAGTGTGATAGTGGAGACGAAGCAACTTTGTCTAGAGCTGCAAGTGGAGCGAATTCTATTTTATAGACGTACCCAGTTTACTGATTTTTGTGATAAGCGTGTAGGTGAAGTGTGCATGATTATTGTCTTTGTTTACGTACCTTACGTTGCCTCACGATTTACGATTACACGTGAACCATGCTGAACAACATAATTCATCTCTGAATCAAACAGAAATTTAAGGATACGATCCTTTGTAATGTATTAAGATTTTATTTGGATTTGTAGTCACTTCTGTGCATAGACTTCTGTTAGCTTATCACCGGAATTCCTAGTTTTAAATGATATTCTTCGAAATTCGATGACCTACTTGCAGCCGCTATCCACATCACATCACATCACATCACATCACATCACACAGATTGCTCTTGTTGGTTTCAACATGAATGAACTCAGATTATAACACATTAACACCAGCTAAGAAGGAAAACGATAGGCGTGTTATTACAGACATAAAACTTATGAGCTAGTTCTCAACAGCACATTTTTTCCCTCATTGGAATGGAATTTTGAGATACTGGCAATCTTCTAGGCATCAAGAATCTGCAGACTTCTTTTGTTTGTTTGTTTATTGATCACAGATATTATGCACAGAATTATTCCAACAATGAAGTTGGGGACGTTTTTATGAATCGCTAAATCAGTATTTTCATTTTAGTTTAATCTTGCAGAGGTGAAATATATTGAATGTCATAAGACTGGATGTATTTTCTGGACATTTCTTCTTGTGTGTTGGATCTATTACTGAAATGTCTGGTTGTGTTAGGTTCTTATCCCATCATAACCATATTCCTGAAATACTGTGTTGATAAATTGCTAAAGACCCAAAATCCAAGATGAATACTGTCTGAGTCTTGGCAGGATTTCTGCAATGGAGAATCATTCTGTTATCTACGAAAATTAGTGTTGCTATTTCTGTCTCCTAAATCCATAGTTACCACCTTCAGATCACTGGCCATGGATCTTACCATAGAACATTGTTATCTAGTATCGTACTTTAATACATTTAATGAAATCGCTGTAAATACTCTATGAAACCATTTTAAAACCACACTAATCCAAACATACATATTCAGAGCAAACACTGTCAGATCTATTGACATAATTATGTTGTGATATCAGGAATTAATTTAATTAATTTTTTCTTAATTAATTTTTTAAAATATGTTTTTCTTATGTTGCATTATCATAACATATTTTCAATTAAAATAGATATCTTCAATGTGGCAGAGAATTTTAGCAGTTTTCAGTTATCAAGATGGTTGACTAATCCTCGAAGCTTGTTTCCCAATAAATAAACATCTAGAGAATAAAATGCTAAAAGCATGGGCTAAAAAACTATCAATTTCTGGTTAAAGTTATTTTTAAATGGTTGAGTAATCCTCAAAGATTATTTCCCGATAAACAAACATTTAGAAAAGAAAATATGCTAAAAGCATGTGCTAAAAAACTAACAGTTTCTGGTGAAGTAGTGTTTTGTACACTGGCTTGATTTTAATGTTGATTAACTGTTTGCAGAATAGACCTACCTGTCACCTTGTATTGATTTCCTGAGAATTTAACAAGATTTATGTCGTTGACTTTGGTCTATGTGTCTGGAATTAACAATGGTGTCGTCTAATTGCAGAGTCAGAGGTCATGGGTGGAGAAGACGTTTTTCAAGCGGGAATGTTCCAAGTTCATCAAGAGCGCAAGGGACACAACCAAGTAAGTCGGCCTGGGTTGGAAGCATCAGGCCACCCAGATTATGAAACATTTTGAGTAAGATTTCATGCTCGCGATAAAATTATATATGGAGATTTGTGAAATCATGCCCAACAAAGTTGATCTTGGAGCCAGGCCACCAAGATTACCAGACTTTCTTGAGTACGATTTCATGCTAAAGTCAGTTTTGTTCACTTGAGTACGATGTCATGCTAAAGTCAGTTTTGTTCACTTGAGTACGATTTCATGCTCAAGCTCAAATTTTATGTTTTTGAACAAAACTGTGGAGTAAGGAATCATAGTCAAAGGTTTCGTAACCTCAGGGCCAGCTGTCCTTGGGTGGCAAAATTGTATATATTTTTCTCCAATTCAATTGCAGAAAGGAATGATACCTACGATTTCCAAGAACTTCAATCACATTTTTGTTCTATATTAATTTCATATGTGTCAGCAATTTAATATGGAAATATACATTTGTGCTCTCACTGGAGTTATTTCAACCTTTTGGATGGGTTAAGCTTGAAGTGTATACCCCGGTATGTGAAAGGGCAGGACGCTGACCACGGCAGTTTCGTTCATCCCGGGGCAACTGAGGACATGATTCACTCCAGTGTCGAATGTCGGGCAGTTTCATCTCCAGAATTACTATTCAGCAGTTTCATCTCCAGGATAACTAGTCAGCTGGCAAGCTCTTTGAAGGATTTCCCTGGTCAACTAGCAGCTCATCATATCATTGATCGCATTTCTAAGAGGACCTGGGAAAATTGTGACCAGGAATAAAATAATGTAGTGTAATCGACACAGTTAGCGCCCCCACACCAATAACCCACTACTGGTGCCATACTGCCACGAGGCAACGTCTTTACACGAGAACCCCTCCATACACTTACCTATTTCATCTATAATACCATTTTGAGCCGTTCAATTAACCACTTATCAGCTCTGCCGGACAAAGTGCTTCAAGCCCTATAGTCCAGAGAAGGTATGCTCGTGTGGTATTTAGTCCAGAGAAGGTATACTCGTGTGGTATTTAGCGTTAATCATGTTAACAGGAGGTAGCTCTTCATTTCATTTGACAGTTCCAGGTGTAGGCAATGTCACATGAGCTCTGCAAGTGTTTCAGTAAGTACCGCCACCCACCACACTTCATTACGTATATTAAGTAAACACCTGAGGCACTAACTACATCCGCTGCAGGAAGTGCAAGGCCTTGTATGTTCATCTGGTCAATAGCTTTCAATGAGTGGCTTTCTGTGGAGACATGTGATGCTATTGAATATTTCAGTGTGTCAAATTTGCAAAAAAATAATCATTTTTTAAAAGGTGAAACATCTTTGATGAAGGGCGAGAACAACCCACTGATTGATTGATTTGTGGGAGGACATTTTTTAAAAGGTGAAACATCTTTGATCAAGGGTGAGAACAACCCACTGATTGATTGATTTGTGGGAGGAAAAATGATAACTTATTTTAACACTGGTTATTATTTCCCTTTTTTATTGAACATTTGCATGAATACCTATGTGTTATTTATCATGTTAATCCTCACAAAACTGAAAACTATTGTTGACATTATTAAATATGACTCCATTTTGTGTCCTATGCATTTTGATATTTTATTAACTGCTAAACTGGGGAAAAAACACCATCCCTTGTGGTTATGTGACGGTGTCGGAATGAATGATTCTTTCCTGTACTACGTATATCAGCCATCTCTTCCTGTACTAAGTATATCCGCCAACCCACCTGAGGTTGGAGCTGCTATTAAACCATCAGTCATCTTCACAACTACCATACAATGTCTGCCTTCTGAAGGCCTTCAAAGAGACATGAACTTATAAATAGCTACTACATGCAGTCAAATTCAATTAAAATGATATTTAGGTATACATCTTCACATCTATATTGTCCATTATTTAAAGGGAAATTAGCATGCAGTCAAATTCAATGAAAAAGATAATTAGGTATACATCTTCACAACAATATTGTCCATTATTTTAAAGGGAAATTAGCTTAGATAAGCTCTCTTTGAAAGCTACTTCATGCAGTCAAATTCAATGAAAAAGATAATTAGGTACACATCTTCATGACTATTTTGTCATTTATTTAAAAGGGAAATTAGCTTAGATATCTCTCTTTGAAAGCTACTGTATTATGAACAATACTATAGTCAAATTCAATATAGAGAATTACTGGTTGATTGTAGGGAGATCAAGTATTGCCATGGTTATAATGTTTTAAGTATCAAGTGTCCTATTTGAACCTACAGTGTATTTCACATTGGCCAGCAATGTTACTAGCACAGACTGTCGTAGATTATTGCATCAATTGTAAATTGGTGATTGACACGTAAAAGAAACTGATGGATGATTTGTTATAACCTGAGATTGGGATGCTATCAAAATCTATGGCATAAAACTCGAACATTTACTGCTTGTCAAGTGCATGTCAATTTTCACAAAGGACATTCTCAATGTGTACCATAATTGAAGTATATCTCTGTACAGGCTTCACAAACTCGTCTAAGTTGGAATAACCTGTAGCCACTCCTCTTCAAATAGAATAAAACATGTTTAAAAGAAAAGCCTCTTTATCACAGCTGATCAAAGGCTAGGCTCAAGCGGTGCAGTACACTTCTTTTCATCTTGCTTTCATATACGCTTTATCAATTGATTTGTACCTTAAAAAAACATAATGGATTTTTTCATTTAGCTGTTTTCCTACCTTGATCATTTCCATGCATGTTTTTTTGTATGTTTCCCAATTGAGTTGATCGAAAATAGATTCCTGTCCTAATCTCAAAAATGGATTTTTGATATATTGATCTTCAAATCTGACAAATGTTAATCCTCTGAGCTGGAATTGTATCTAAACCAGATCCAGCTTAATCGAAAACATATTCCCTCTGGCTTCCCTATCTTGATAACAGTTCAAGACAAGGGAAAAGCCTTTTCTAACAAGTCTATTTTGGGCCTTCTGTCTTACGAGACTAGACCAGTGATGATAGTCCATGTTAACTTGGCTGTAACATATCCCAGGGTATGAATATGTTAACTTGGCTGTAACATCTCCCAGGGTATAACTGTATGTTAACTTGGCTGTAACACATCCCAGGGTATGGCTATGTTAACTTGGCTGTAACATCTCCCAGGGTATGACTGTATGTTAACTTGGCTGTAACATCTCCCAGGGTATGACTGTATGTTAACTTGGCTGTAACATATCCCAGGGTATGACTATGTTTACTTGGCTGTAACATCTCCCAGGGTATGACTGTATGTGAGTTTCAGACAAGACAAAAACTTTCTGTACCAAGTCTATTCTGGGCCTTCTGTCTCACGACCAATGATGGTAGTCATGATGACCATAATTATTCTTATAATTCCATCTCCCAGTGTCTACCATGGATATTGTATTTAACCCTCTCCATGCTGTAGGCAACTGTAGATCCAACAAAGAGCAGTGCCTGTGCCTAGTCCAGCGGGGAAAGGGTTAAAGTGTAAGATATGACCTCACCACAGGCGCTTCTGTTGACTACACTTTCTTGCTCTGACACTCAACAATGCTCTTACAGAAATGCCCGTCGATCAATTGGAATAAGAAGGTTGCTGGAGTTTATTAAGATCTGATTCATTACGTTGATGCATGTTTCGTGACCACTTTGTTTGCCATGTGCTGTGACCTCCCGTGACGTAGATTTCCGGCCAGGGTGTGCTGCTTTTAGACTTCTTGCTCCCAAGTCTGAGGAGACCATTGTCAGTAGTCCTGGGTCAAATGATCAGAGGGCGCTGTGACCTCGCAGAGTCTTCATCAAGTCTTCATCAAGACTTCATCAAGACTTCATAAAGACTTCATCACAGACTTCATCACAGACTTCATCACATACTTCATCACATACTTCATCACAGACTTCATCAAGACTTCATCAAGACTTCATCACAGACTTCATCACAGACTTCATCAAGACTTCATCACAGACTTCATAACAGACTTCATCAAGCCAGTATAAAGACTTCATAGAGCTAACGTGAGCATGGCCAATATTGAGCTGTCACAACACACTTCAGTAGATCCGCATTCCACTTCAAGTAGGATTCCAAGCTGGTGTACCTTTTAGGGTTAAGTCTCCTATAGTTTTTACAAAAGAAATGGCAATTTATGGAAAGTGTTTTGAAGTGCACTGGATTTTGTTATGAACTGGGTGAAGTGAAAACAAAAGGCCAGATTGGAACTTGGTTTGTAATTAAATGACGGAGCCAATTTTGTGTTTGGATGATCATCATGATTATAGAAATTTGAGTATTTTTTTGCAGGATTGCCTTAGTGAGCTGTTGGCTAACATTGAATTAGGTCAATTTGAAACGCAAACTGAAAGCATTTGTGAACATCTTTTGACTGATTACGATATATATTTATGAGTACATAATCATTATGCATTTATTATTTGTAATATTTTAGTCAATAGAGATCATAACTTTCTTTTTGATGCTGCAATGTAAAACAATAACTCGCTCTCTCTTTTTAATGTCGTACACCTGTCACTGTATTATAATCTTAATAGTCTCTAATTATTCTTTATTCCTATAGTGTGTGAATTTAAAGCAATGTGTACCAATAGAATTTTGGAACACAGCTATTAATGATGTCATCACACATTAAACTCCTTAGTAATTGAATTTTTAGCATAACAAAGTTGACGAATTTTCTAGCAGAATCCATCTTTAGAACATAAATTGCCAACAGATTTTCTTTCTGGATGATTTATTAGAGAGACGAAGATGCAGGCCAAGCAAATGTAAATATAATCAAGACAAATGTTTTTATCTCTGTCATCTCTGGATTTTAATAGTTTGGAAGGTTAATTGAATTCGGGCTAAAAATAAATGAACTATGTCTGAGGTTGGCAGTACTTCATGATGACCTCTTAGTGCGGATGTCCTCATTT
Source organism: Lepetodrilus elevatus (assembly GCA_034780755.1). NCBI lineage: Eukaryota > Metazoa > Mollusca > Gastropoda > Lepetellida > Lepetodrilidae > Lepetodrilus > Lepetodrilus elevatus. Next base: position 10,464 of record JAVCKZ010065046.1, read on the forward strand.
TGAAAGCATCCTTGATATTGATTTCAGTTCATCAGATAAACTGTTTAAATACCAAATCTGGGTCTGTGAATGTGGGAGTGCGTTGTATAGATTCCAAACTAGATAGCTGATATATTTGGTAATTCTTCGGGCTGTATCATGTTTGTCATCAGAATGAATTGCTCTTGTAGATAAGTGTTACAGCATTGGTACACATTTACCTGTGTAAAGTAGGTGTGAATCTTCTCAATCATTAGTCAGTCAAATGGATCCAAGAACTGTTCTTGAAGTATTAGTTCAAGCTTGGTTTAACTCATCTGTAATCCTCTTCTTTGTCTGATTAATAATATCAGACAGTATTATTGAAAAGAATGGTTTATGAGCTTCAATATTTAATTTGTTTATGACAACATGAAAAACCTAAGCTTCATTATTTAATAAATATTTAAATTAAGTTAGTTTTTCCTTTCCATTATCAAGTTAGAAGATTGGAAATTTAGAAATTTGTAAAGTAAAAACGCATTAGTAGCAGTTGGAATTTCAGGCAAGATGACATCAGTGGTAGCATCAAAGACCACGCAAGTAGTTCGGATTCTAATTCAAATATCGCTGTTCTTTTAGATAATTACTAAATTGTGAATTGACGTAACGGGACCATGATGCTGGGATTCAAACCCGAATTACCTGGATTGTAAAGACGGAACTCCGCCAATATTGTAAAAAGGTTCTTTAGGCTGCTCAGAAGGAATGCATTATGTCTCACTTCGATAAATTGACCAGATAACGTTTAATATCGATTCATCAGCAAGCTGTATGAACTCTGAAACCAAAGATAGTTGTTATGCACACTGTGCAGCTTTTCCAGATAGGATTATCCAGTTGGATTCATCACCGTTAATTATAAAGTTTGTTGCTGTGATGAGGCCGTTATGAAGAAGAAGAAATATTGTGTGAATCGGTACAGGTTAAATCTTGATGGTTTCGTTACTCCCGTTCCAGTCTATTTTGGTCCTTTAAGTTTCCGATATTATCGCATGCAATACTTTCTCTGCTCATCCAGGAAATTAAATTCCTGTTGCTGTCTTGTTGGACTAGGGAGAAACATGAAGAGCTTCAGATAAAAATCAATTCTGTTGACAGATTCTTTGGGAAACGTGTTGATTTTTATTTAGGCAACAATTATGAAATCTCTGGTCAATGGAGGTGGGTTGTCACCAAGAGATCCAGGCAGCTATCTATCAAGTGCTTCTTACAGAAGGCTATTAATTTAGAGAATCCATCCTTTAGCAAACATGCTTTCCATTATTGCACTTTTTCCTCCTTTCGTGAGGTGATATTGATAGGATGTGCTGTTTGTACCATGGCAATGCAGTTATCCTTGGTCTGTCAGTACCAGGCGGTGCTCGTTGGTTTACTGCAACATTCAGCGCTATGGATGTTGTGTGTTTCCTTTTGCCCTAAAGTCCCAATTCAGAAAATAAGAAATAATGTCCATTCAGATAAAGATTGCAGCAGCAACAACATTATCAGGTATTCAAATAGGTTTCTTTTAGTGCAAATGCCTGTAGGTTGTTTATTATTTTTATAGTTTTGTATTTGAGCAAACTACAGTGAATGTACAAAGTGCTAATATCCACACTGTTCCAGTCCACCCAGCTGTGAATGGGTACCCAGTAGGATGAGATGGACGTGTAAATGTTAGCCTTCTAATGTTATCGCATACGGGTGAAATATTCCTGCTGCAACATATAGGACTAATTCATTTATTCATTCTAGTACCTGAAACTGACAGCTTGGGTTGAATACTCCCCATGGAGTTGAAAAGGTGAAACAAGTGAACGCTAAATCATTGACAAGGGTAATAATATAATTAATAATGTTTTTAGGATTTGATTGATTGATTTAATGTTCTTTATCACTTCAGGAATATTTCAGGATGATCACAATTCTTTGATGTATCGAGGTTAATCTAACCTAACATGATTCAGTGCTGTGTTGATGGTCATCCTAATTGGGTATCATATTGATAGTGATCCTCTTTCATGACTTTAATAATGGGGATCCTAATTCGGGGAAGCGGTGCTATACGAATGGACATTATTATCCTTTGCTACAAGAGAATTCATGTTAAGATAAATTTGTCTTAAAATCATAATAGGAAAACAGGATGATTGGTATGTTCCCCCGCAAAATGTTTTGCAATGGTATATCTCTATACATATTATCGGCTTGGTTCCACAAAAATGTTAACCCTCTCCATGCTGAAGCCTACCAGAGATGCCCTAAAGAGCAGTGCCTGCCTTATCCAGCAAGGAAAGGGTTAATTCGACCAGTCATACTATACCGATTGTTGGGATTGTCATTTTTTTAACATTTTAACTTGAATATTTAATTAAAGTATATGGTTATTCGGATTTGGATTTTTAAATATATTAATGCTATTTTTTAATTGATTATGAGAACCGTATTATGTGAATTTTATTTGGCTCTGCTATTGCTGTTTTCAACGAATGGTTGTTATCTGGCTAGGTCTGACATCACCAGTAGTATCTCCATAACACTTCCTATCGCCTACATCACCAGTAGTATCTCCATAACACTTCCTACCGCCTACATCACCAGTAGTATCTCCATAACACTTCCTACTGCCTACATCACCAGTAGTATCTCCATAACACTTCCTACTGCCTACATCACCAGTAGCATCTCCATAATACTTCCTACCGCCTACATCACCAGTAGTATCTCCATAATACTTCCTACCGCCTACATCACCAGTAGTATCGCCATAATACTTCCTACCGCCTACACACCCAAGTTGTAATTGGAATCGGAATTACATTTTAAATTCTTTCATCAAAAATTGTTGATTTTAATTATTTCAAGAATGTGATTTATTTCTTTAACGAAAATTGTAAATGTGTACTTTATTTATTCAAACTCAACATCGCTGCTGTATGTGTGAAAAGGTGATTTGTGTTGTATGGATGTCATAGATCTAAATGAAAACGAAAAGTTGTCCCCAATTCATCCCTGTAGGTGTTTCTCATGAGATCAGAATTGTGAATGAAGACGATGTTACATTTCAACAGTTTTCAAACCTCCGGCGCCAATCAGAGCTAAAAGACCCCGATGCATGGTACCACATTGAGCATGCAGTAAATCCTATCTAACAGTCGAGTCCCAACTCATGCCAGGCCCAGTAACTCCATGGCGGCCAGAAGATCCCACATCTGAGCCAATATTTATTTAAATCAGGATCTCAAAGGAAGTAGACCTGCAGCCATGTCCGTCTTATATTTGGTCCGAGCTCCTTATCTGGGCCACTGTTTGCTGCTCTCTTAGGAATATTGTGTCGTATTTATATCTTAACCAGAAAACACTGGCACTTTCAAGTGCTACAAACAGTCGATATGTAGTAAATTTACGCTTTTTCAACTGTCTGAGGCTGGTAACTTTTCAGCATGGCCGATAACATTCCCCAGATGTTTGGTTGTTTTTGGTATCAATAAATAATTGCAAAGTTAATTTTCAGGAAAGGTTGGTTATGCACAGTAGACATCTATTATATTAAATATTAAAATTGATAACAGTAAGAAAGAACAGTAGACATCTATTTAAAATATGTGTTAAATATTGAAACTGATAACATTCGGAATGAAACCAATTCTGCAGTGAAGAGTAATTATGTTCATGTTATGCACAAACCTCATGCCATGTTTTAGTTAGATCTTTAGAAATTTTATTGATTTTTTCCACACTAAAAGGACAAGCAGTTTGAATTATCATGAACTTCAGCATAGTTGTATGTTGCAAGTACAAGTAATGGTGGAATTGAACATGGGTTTTAAATTAGATCAGGGGACCACTGCATGAAGCTCTCGTACCCACTATGAGGCATTAAAAGTTTTGTGAGTGGTCTTGTATTATAGCGATGAAGACCACTTGCAAGAGGGTGGTGGGAATGTAATGGATGCAAGAACTCCATGAAAGGGCAACCATAACATTTAAGGTTGTTCCATAAGAAAAGAAAATGACTTGGTCTCCAAAATATCTGAAGTATACTACAGGTTGATTCGAAATCTCAGCTGAGCTCACGATTTGCCAAATATCCCACGTTCAAATCCTACCCCGGGGTCCCGGCATCAATGTTTGCAAATGTAACATTTCTGACACACTTTCTGTAGAGTGACAATGCAGATATCATCCTTTATCATGCAATGAGCCAAGATTCAGCCTACAGATATTTTCGATATCAGTCAGAGTTTATCTGTTGGGCGTGGGC
>JAVCKZ010065057.1:0-14723 GCA_034780755.1 Lepetodrilus elevatus
AAGTTGTTAACGTTGGCTATTCTGGGGAATTGAATGGATATCCAGTGTGTGTTTTGGAGTAAGTATGAAATAGAAATACATACTCCCTTTAATTGCAAGAATATATCATATTGTAGAAAAATGTATTGTTATTGCATATGCAGGTCTGCATGACATTTTTGAGTAAGTTATGACAGCATAGAACTGACAGGTCAATTTAAAATTACTTTGATCTGAATTTTACTACATATTAATTTATTTAAATTTAAACATTAAATTTATTTTTATAATAATATTTATTTTTAAAGTTGTGAAAGAATGTGAAGCAACATCCGTCTCTGTCCCTGTATATTCATCACGAAGCAGAGTTGTCAGTTGAAAGTTCTTTTTCTCTCTATAAATTTCAATAGACGCAAGGCATAACGTATGCCGATTTTCAACAGGTAATTAGTTTGTTTTTGACCGTGTATAAGAAACCAGAATTGCAATTTTTGGGTTTCTTTGCAATAAATACAACATGATACTTCCCATGTTTAATGTTTCTCTTTGATCATCTTCTCACTCAACTCTCATTTGGTACAGAAACATAACTCACTTGGCCTGCACTCACACCATGGATGCTCATACACATCAATAGTTGTCAGGTATGTAGTATCAGGTCGGTAGACTTTCACCATAATGATGCTTTCCTAATAATTATGTCATGTTTCCAGGATATTATTTTTTTTTTATTGGTTATTTTATGGGGACAAGGAAAAAGTTCAAAAGATACAATACCATATGTTTTTTGTTTTTTTTTCCAATTAAAGTTGAAAGTACATATAATAGGTTCAAGTGTAAGATAGACAGAAAAACTCTATGAGAGATGGTAAGATAGACAGAAAGAGTGTGCCACAGAGAATGACGGATAGGTAGTGGAGAGGATGGTAAGATGGGAGATGGGAGATGGAAGATGAAACAACAAGTGACAGTTCAGTAGATCATGAACTGATAGTGAAGATCAGTTTCACTCTTCTATACTACATCATTATCTAACAATATATTCTTGTAAAACTGCAATAGATTCCGATGACAGACGCACAACCTCAGACAAGTTGAGTTAACATTATCCATTTGGTAATGACAGTATTAGATCTGATAAGATTTCATACATAACTTAGTCTGTCTTTTACACGATTCCTCTGAACCGTTCATGGAACTGGATACAATCTAGGAATACAATTGTACGACGTACAAACAGAAACCAATAGACACTTGGACGCCATTAATTATCATGATGTCATATAACCTTTGCCCAAAATATTGCAGACCAAAATTACTCAGATTTATAATATAAGCACAGACAACGCTTTAGAAAATATTTGTTTACATTTAAATGTGAACTGGTAGGTTATGCAATAAACTGTCAAGACTAAAGCCTACCTTAAAAAATAAATTTTTTGTATAATGATTTCTTAAAATATTGGTGAATGTCCGCAGTGAATTATTTTCGTCCATGGCATGCTTTTTGCTGGTAGAGTAGTAATGTTAGAAAATCCTAAATAAAGACCATTTGTGACACACATGCCCTGACTGAACAAGACCATGAACACTCTGGTCTATTAACAGACCTATTCCATCATGTTTTATTGGACCACAATACCCAAACAGTAACCAACATCACATAAACAGTGCACACAGAATGCGAAGACCTATACCCTTTTTGTTTATGAAGACACACCTCAAAGACAATATCCATATGGCTTTTTCATCTCTGATGGGAACTAGTTCAGGTACGCAACATCCAAACATTAAATATACATAGGTTGAAATATATATAGGTTGCAAGGGAAATAGCTTCTAAATGCAAACGATACTTTCTTCACAACTACTATTGGGAAATAGCTTCTAAATGCAAACAATACTTTCTTCACGACTACTATTGGGAAATAGCTTCTAACTGCAAATGATACTTTCTTCACAACTACTATTGGGAAACAGCTTCTAAATGCAAATGATACTTTCTTCACAACTACTATTGGGAAATAGCTTCTAAATTCAAACAATACTTTCTTCATGACTACTATTGGGAAACAGCTTCTAAATGCAAATGGTACTTTCTTAAAAACTACTATTGTTTAGAACGAGTAACATAATCTGCCCTTGATAAAGATGCTATGTTCCTGCACACTAAGTATCTTGTCAATACACGATGGTTCAGCCTGGTGCAAACTATTCAGGCTGAATAGCCAAGGAGAATAGGGTCATATTCAATTTGAAAAACATATTTTAAGAGGCACACACATACCCATCAACCCATATATGACCTGAACTTAAACTCAATGATGTCTATCAATAGCAAAGAAAATAATTTCAACAAATATTTACCGAGGTACCCAGATTCACGAAGCTATTATTCAATGCAAATTCATTCTATTATGTATATATTACACTTTTATAGTGTTCTCTCCACCGAGCTATTTTTATCCAACTAAGCCTTTATTTTGGTTTTTATGGCATTGTGGCTTTAAACAAGACTGTTATGGCTGCCTATACTGACAGTCACAATAAAGGCAACACAGTACAATGACTCCAAGTACAGCAGCCATGCACAATACAAGGAAAATGTGTACACTGGGTTGTAGAACACATGTCACTGTAACAGTATTTTAGAGCATGGTATTTATTACACATGAAGTTCAAACTTAGTGGGAAATCATCTCATTTAGAGGATGTGTTTCCAATATGAGGATGACACACTGCACAGTACGTGCTATTACATGTACTTATAGACAGTGCTGGGGCATCAGATTACAAAAACAAATGTTTGAGTTTAAATGGTGCATTGGTGGTGACCTGTTCGTATCCGTGCATTAATGAGATTTGTCGGTGCCTGGTGCAATAGTTTGTGGTTATTATAACATAAAGCTGTAGTGCTGGTTTATTTTCCATAAATAAACAGACAACTGCGACTATTGAAATGGATGGAAAATGATGGAAATCTCAAACCTGTGACATTTTGAAAAAAAGTGTGAACCATGACATTAAAATAATAATGTGTTCCTCATTTACTTATATGATTTCTAATTCATTCATTTTAAATCAGCCCAGTAGTTTTAAATGGCCAAAATGTGCACCATCACTCCATTTGCTCTCTTAGTATACCCCTCTCCTCCCTTCTCTCTCTCTCTCCCTCTCTCTCTCCCTCCCTCTATCTCTCTCTCCCCCTCTCTCTCTCTCACACACACACACACACAAACACACATACACACCCCACACTCATATTAATATCTGATACACAGGTATATCTGTTTCTAAGGAAGTGCAGTGTTGTGACAGTGTGCACTGTGTACATACAGAGTCAATGCCGGGTCTGAAGATGGGATGCTAGCTGTGTTTCTACAGGGATACAATGACCGGTTCATGTATAGATGGCCCCCACCTGGCAGACATCAACACGACTCTGTAATATACTGGGTTGGGTGTGGATATGATTGCCTTAACAAAGGTCGACTTGCATTCAAGATACATCAACAAAACCAGCTTCATAAAAAGAACCTTTCTTAAGAAGACCAAGAATCCAATATTTAGATTTATTGTAAAATAAGAAAAGCCTTTTAACATGTCATCTTTTGAAGCTATATTTCTGGGTTTTTTTTCTTTCACAATCATGATTAACATATATAACAGTACTTATCAACGACATTGAAAACAATTACCATAAATATATCCCTATCAATTTCAATTTATATTCACATTAATATGATAATAATACAGTGTCAATAAAAATCATTCCATTATTATATGCGTAATCTCAAAAATAAATACGAAAGACATACAAAATGTCATCATATCAAGTTAGAAAAACAAACGTAATCTGTCAATTATCGCAGTTACTTTGTATCTTTCTCATTCCATGTTTATACTTGCAAACAATAATATTCCATTCTTTCATGATGTTTTCATCTCTCAGATCTGTTTGTGGCTTATCAGTACTTGCATCAGAGAGTGCCAGAGAGACCCAGGGAAAGCCAGAGAGCCAGAGAGAGCCAGAGAAAGTCAGAGAAAGCCAGAGAGAGCCAGAGAGAGCCAGAGAAAGCCAGAGAGTCAGAGAGAGACAGAGAGAGCCAGAGAAAGCCAGAGAGAGACGGAGAGAGCCAGAGAGAGCCAGAGAGAGTCAGAGAGAGCCAGGGAAAGCCAGAGAGAGTCAGAGAGAGTCAGAGAGAGCCAGGGAGAGCCAGGGAGAGGCAGAGAGAGCCAGGGAGAGGCAGGGAGAGGCAGAGAGAGAGACAGTACAGGGAGAGCTAGGGAGTCTCTACATCCCACAAAGGCTGTAACTGACTGCAGCATCTAGAGTAACATTAAAGACGTTACCAGATGGTTGGGTGAGATGACATTTCCAGATCTCACATACCATCTGGTGTCTGTACTGATCATACAGAGGTTTTGTTGATTCCCCAGCACATTCAAGTAATATAATAATTTCGCCCCTTTAACAACCAGTAGTGCATGTGTTGCTTTGAAATCCCCTGAATGAGATCTTTGTCATTGAAATAAAATTCCTGTTATAAAATATAAAAATGAAAAAAATGTGGGTCTGCATACAAAAAAGGCCGTTCACAAGATTAGAATCAATAATGTATTGAAATGCAATGAATGAATGTATTTGAAATAATAATGTGGAATATTTCTTTGAAATTGATCAAAGAATTAGTTTAGAGTGGATAAAAATAGAAGAGATGATAAACAAAGGATACGTTGAGATACACATAATACAACAAGATATCAACAAATGATACAAAGAAATGCAATGAGATATGTGTGAGATCCAATGAGATACAACAAAGGATATAAAAAGATATAACGGTTATCTCGTAAACTTCCACCTTTGTATGCTTTCTATTCCAGTTTTGGCCTCATGTAAGTACTATGAGTGTACCTTAATGGTGCAATTTGGTGCTAAATAAATGTTCATATTATTATTATTATTATTAATAATAATAATAATAATTATAGAAGTACAAATTATGCAAACACAAAGGATATGCTCATAGACAAATGATACAATATCAAACAGTCATACAAGGATGCAAAATTGATGAGAAGATAGAAAGGATGCAAGGATTTAATACTGTAGGAATTGATGCATTGTCGTCTTTATTAAAATGACAATTAATAATGTATCACTGGTTCCACTTGGACAAGCCTAAACACTATTGTTCTTGAAGTGCCAGCGTTATAATGAATGTCCTTGTCAGTTCAGTCCACAGAACAGCGACTTTCACATGTAACATTTAACGTGTGAAATGTCAAACTGTAATACAACGTCAACTCTAGTTAAGATGAAGACCAACACTTCAACAAAACTTGCCTGGAGGGAGGCGGAACATAACTGTGTATGTACCTATAGTGACACTATTCACACTATTAGTGCATTGAAGCCATATACATCTAAGTACATACATATACGTACGTATACAGAGTGACAATTAAAAGTACAATGTAGCCACATATGTACACACTAGAGACAGTATTCACACTATAATACTACTAGTGCATTGGAGCCATATAGTACATACAGAGTCACCATTAAGAAGGGTACATTGTAGACACATATGTACACACTAGAGACAGTATTCACACTATAATACTACTACCGGTAATGCATTGCAGCCATATAGTACATACAGAGTCACCATTAAGTGTACATTGTGGCTACATAATTTACATATAGTGATATAATATTCAGCACCATTGAGTATCTAGTAGCAAGTCTAGATCCTAGGCGCTATATAATTGACTTATTAGTATTATTATTGTTATGAGCAGTACTGTAGCCATATACACAGACAGACACAACAATGAATTCACTGTAGTCTGCACTGGACTAATACCTATCTTTTAGAAAAGATTACCTGGTTATCCCATTATCTGATTATCCTATTACTAGTATTTCAATTATCCGATTATCACAATACTACAGAGGTCAGGGTGATTTGTCAGAGAGAATAAAACAACCTTCAAGCCTCTCTTTTAACCAAGATACGTTACCTTTAGAAGGTGGTAAAATCTTTCTTAAATTATCACCTATGCATTCCTTATATCATCGCCTCGACATCAAAACGTATTACCTTTTCTATTCAGTGCTGAGGAAGATGGATGGTCGATGTCTGAGTATTAAGTGTACAATGATTCACTGTTAAGACTGAAATAGTCAACCAGGATGAGAGCTTAGCATAGAGTCATCTAATATGACATCTCTGTAACAGCTACAGGTAGGTAAATCATCCGTCGTTAGATAGAATCTATTACGAGGACATCATGTCGCTTGGGAAATAATACGTGCTTATTAGGCTGTGTTTGGGGTTAGAGATTGTATCAAGTTAAATTGGTTGGATACATGATGCAATATGTAGTGATGAATAAATGAAATTTAAAAGATGCATATTAAGATTATTAAATATATAAGCCCATCAGTGTACTGTACAAAGTAATTGTAATAGGTTAACAGTAAAACATACTATTTTTGGTATTTAATAGGCATATAACAATATTTAGTATAATTTCAAAGTAGAAATCTAATATCAATACATTTGAATATTAAAGGCATAGATATGCTATCAGTCATTTCTGATCATGCGATACATTTAAGATAATTCACACAATGGAAACCCCAAATATGTTTAGCTTCAAGAATAAACAGAAATAACATTTCCAGAAAGATTACATAAATATTTTAAATTACACATAATTTATTGGATCCTGATGCAATGTTATATAACCTCTAGTGCATATTATATGCCAAACAGATATATCGCCTTGCTGAAAGTCTATCACAGAAAACATGTGTTGGATGTCAGAGGGAAAATACCCAGTATTTTTTCAAATAACAAGTCTCAATATGACACATTCAGAAGATATCTTCAAATGAGTGGCGAAAATGGAGCCCTATGAGGGAAAGAGCTGACAGGATTCAGACAAGGATATCTCCTTTGTCTTGGCTGTTTCCATATATTTACATTGTATATCTGCTTTCAGTGGTTGTGTCATTCTAGAAGGTCTGCTTATCGGGAGTGTGTTAAACTAGTATATTCCCCACTCAAAGGTGCTAATTGGCATGTTTAAATGATTGTATATTTATTGATATGTAATATGGAAAATAATGAAAATGTATGTAAATGGCCTTGCATATCAACATGAGTGCAATATTCAGTACATATCAGAGGACTGTAATAACGTCATGTATTTTCAGACTGGTATAAGATATAGCGAATAAATACTGTAGCGGCTTCCCAAATGTTTACATCTCACCATGGTATGTAGTAAATCATAGCATTGTCATGATCTATTATATTTACGTGACAACCTAGATCTCATAGTCTTAAAGCATCATGTTAGAATCCAGATCCAAATATGTAAATATTGCTTTCTTTCCAAAGACAAGATTAAAAATGAATGAATTAATTAATGCTTTATTTCGCAGCAGGAATATTTCACCCATAGGTGATTACACAACACAAGATTATAAGCTTTCTTATCTAAATATCGTCAATAATTCCCATCATCTTTGTGCTTATAAACATACATAATTTTACTAAGACTTAATCATTGAATGCAAATATGTCTCTTAAAATAGCATTACAATGGTTTAGTACTAATGCAGGCTGTCAGCTTGTTCTACCGTGTACTAGTCGTAAGACTACAACTCGTATCAAATAGTAAGTCCCTAGGATCTCTAAGAGCAACGTTACTAATCCTGATATAATGTTCATGGGATCAAAACCGAAAATATCTGTCTGTATAATGATCAATGCATCGACTCTAAAATTTGCATAGCTTAATCTAGCATGTAATTCACACCAAACAAAGAATCCCTGTGACAAAAGGTATGTGACACATTGAGCAAGGTACGAGATCAGTACGAGATTGAGTATTGCGAGACGTTATACGCACTGCGTATAACTCGGCTCGGGCTCTCTGTCATAGCTGTATGCCCACATATTGTTACAAACCCAGTACCATTAGTTGGCTGGAGAAGTCAATTTAAATTGGAAACTCGAGGAGCAAATGAAAAAAAATGGGTTTTATTCAACTTGAAGCTGCCTCATAATAGAAAAGCTTTGTTCACAATCTGCGGCCAAAGTCTGGAAGTTTTCAATGGCTGGAAATGGTATATTAATGATTTCACATTCAATGAACTTATTTTACTTCTTTATATAACAAATGGGGAAATATTGATGTTAATGTGATGAATATGCTACTAAAGTGTGGCAGACATTTGTGCTTTGCAATAGAGCAACTCAAAATCCTGCATTATTCAAAAAAGGTTATCTTTAAAAAAATGGTTCAATTTTGACAAATTTTAAACTGTTGACAGTTTCAATCAGCAGTGTTCTCAACTATGCCCGTGTTTACGTCTGGAAGATAGCGTCTGCTGATTTTCTTTTTTAAATGAGACCCAAAAAATGTCCTTTTCAACAAATTCTTTGAGGATTTTCTTTCAAACTTTGAAATAACACTGCGAGAGCTTCAGGTGACCAAACCTAACTTTTAACACCAGCTGAAGTAAACCAGCAAGAAACATTAATTAACCCCGCCACTGCTGGAAGTAATCACACTCACTGAACTACACAGACTTTGGTTTCTTACCAGCAGGCAAAATGTTAATAAAAATGTAAAAGCATCGAGATGACAAAGTTTCGTTGATTTGAAGATAAAGTAACAAATACTTCAAGAAGAATATTTATCATGTTTGTGATTTATTGGTATAAAATTATGTTGGATATAAATTAATGATTCTTGTTATTTTATTAATAAAATAATTTGTTGTTTCTAAATTCCAAGAATTGAAAATCAAAATATGTCCGTACAACAATCTCATACACATTGGATTTAAATCTTCATAATTCATTTTTATTTTATCAATTAATTAAATTCCAAAGATGTGAAAAGGAAGAAAATTCCTACTGTTAAATAAAGTCTCTCTACACATTCCCATACACTTTTATAATTCTACACAATTACAAAATATATGTAAGCAAACCAGTTGTGTGGAAGACAGTATCTTTTTGCAGCCAGTCAAGCATTGTGCTGCTTATACCCCTTATTGGTTTCCACAATTTCACGGTCCGCTTCCCTCGTGTGGACAAAATGACAGTATTCAGACCCGCATAAAAGGCCACCTTCGGGTTTCCGATTATCAGACTACGCCAGACAGACATGGTCAAAATTCACAGGCAGACAAAGCCCCGCAGTTGGTTAGCAGACCGGCAGAATACGAGACATGATAGTACTTTATTTTATGTAAGCTCTCCCCAATATTACAAGAAATACTATACATGAATACTGTCTGCATTGGAAAGCCTGTGACATGTAGCAATGTCTACGTTAGTATTTTTCATGAAGAAAAAAAACCTGTCAGTATATATATAGAATAATGTCAACCTTTGTGTTGTGAACTACATGTATCTATCATGCTTCAACCAGCGCAATGTGAAAGGATTTGCAATATGTCAGCACAAATCGCCTTTTAAGCATGGTAACCATGATAATACAATAATACAATTATCATTATACAAACAGTAACTACCGGGTACATACATTTCGTATACTTAAATAACCATAAACATAACCAGTAACAATAAACTAAAATACATTCAATGATTGGAGCCAGCATGGACAATGAGTATGGCTGCAAATCAAATATTCAACAATTATAATTATCATACCGGTAGTTTAAATGATTCATAATTATCTATTAAAAAATAATAAAATGATGAAAACGGCCAGTATTGGTGATAATCGTTGTCATTATTACGTACTAATTCCCACTGATCTAATCATATTGAACTAAAAATGTTTATAATAATATTGAATTGTCTCATTATTTTTCAATTATTCAAGATTTATTTCCTTCTTTGTTGAATTACTTAATAAAATTTTAAATAAACACAATTTAAAATAAATACAATAATCACATAAATTATGAGGAAATTATTAAACTAAACTGAAAGTCTGGATCCACCCCTGATCCTGTAATTGTTCTTTTAACCCTCTCCTTGCTGGATTACAGGTACAGGCACTGCTCTTTGGGGCATCTCCGGTTGCCTTCAATATTGAGAGGGTTAAACCAACACCTTGGGATATCTTTCTATGTATAAGCATTTTTTTATCCAAGGTTGCCTATTGCCGGAAAAAGGTTCCAATTCATTAACTACGGTACTTTGAAATTTGCACTGGTGGTTATCAAAATAAATTTCAATGATCAACATTTCAAACTTTTCAATAGCTATGCTAGTGCATACTTTAAAATATTGATCAAATATAAAATTAATCATATACAATTATTTATAACAATGAATGTGAAACCCAGCCCTCCTTGTACAGGTATTCTCTCGAGCAGTATACATACTACGTGTTTACCTATAGACTTTCAAAAACATGAAAGGAGACTCAAGTAGGTGAAAATCTGTTAAAACCTGATACTAATTCTCCCTCTTGAACACAAAGAAAAGTCCTGATAGCCTAAACAAGGGCAAGCTGACCACCATTGCATGAAATCAAACAATTTGACGGTCGACCTAAATACTGTGGAATTCATGATAAAAATCAATGGGTCAGATTTTCTTCCAGTGTACCATGCAAAGAGGGTATGACCCTCGGAGTGTATCTCACCGATATCAGCATCATATGATACCTCCACCCCCCTCGCTATCTCCACTACCCCCACCCCACACTACCCTCACACACTAGCTCAGACTTCTCAAGCATGCAATGAATTCACAATATTTATAAAAATGTTCTTTATGAAACTTTAGATGTTTCTACATGAAATTTGATATCTTCCTTTGTAAGACTGATGTTAGTATTCAGTATCCAGGTGTGTACATGATATATTTAGATATTAAGCTCAACATGACAAAAATATGGGCCAAAATATTGCCTAAAGCTATATATATACTGTATACGTATATGTAGTATCCCTTAGAGTGACACAACAAGCGACCTGTTTCCTATCGAAAGTACGGTAATCAAGGAATTTTGTTAATTGGTCTTAAAGGAATCTCAGATTTATGACCATTGGTCAAAATTGGCTAAATTATAATTATTTCGAGATTGATCTGCAGATGTTGAAATACGATCCATGTGCATGAGGACTAAATACAAAACAAGTGCCATGTTTGACCTTTCTACCACCTCATTTATATGTAGGCAACCTTGGATAGAAAAATGCTTATACATAGAAAGATATCTCAAGGTGTTGGTTTAACCCTCTCAATGCTGAAGGCAACCGGAGATGCCCCAAAAAGCAGTGCCTGTACCTGTACTCCAGCAAGGAGAGGGTTAAAAGAACAATTACAGGATCATGGGTGGATCCAGACTTTCAGTTTAGTTTAATAATTTCCTCATAATTTATGTGATTATTGTATCCCCCTTGAATCCGCCCCTGAGGATTATGGTCAGCGATAAGCTACAAATGTAAACTAAAATCATGTTACATTGTAAACTGATATGAATCCTATAGTACACAGACTATTGGCATACTCAAAAACACCTCTTTTCATCGTAAAGTTGACCATGAACATACAGAATTTTCATATTCTCTTTTGTGCAGGTGTGATTGGTTTCCAGCGATGCCCGAGAGTAATTTATGCGGACGGTCCGTCCCCCATGGGTCAATCACTGGGGGTTTTGACTCTCCACAAGGACACTCAGACCAGCTATTGTTACAATGTACCTAGCCCTAATGCCCACTTGATAGTCATGTTATCACTTTCCTGACGTTTACATGTACATCTCTGCTATTAGCAGCTTCTAGGGCCGTATTCTTGAAACTTCGTAAGTCCTAAGAAGTTTGTAAGTACTAAGAATTTGCCAGACTGGTTTTATGCTTACACCAGGGTATCTTAACCTTTGAAGAGATATTTTCTCACTAAGAAGTTCTTAGCTAAGACGTTTCGAGAATACAAGCCTTGGTGTTTTGGGTATAATGTGGAAGTTTGAAAAATGAAAAATGATATATATCTACTTATCATAGGGATGCTTTAACAAAAAATAAAAAATATAAATATTTCCAAGAAAAATACTAATTTAAGAATGAGAGCATTTTAATGGTGATTTTGATGTCAATTTCCACATTCTTGTCAATACAATTTTCTTAAAATCACAACATACTCTGCTTCATCAATGAGGTATCTAACACCTATTACAATGTATTATTGATATTTTCTCTTACCTGCCATCCTAATATGCATAATGCATACACATATTTATCACAATGCACTTATGGAAATGACATTAACTTCTAAATAGAAGTAAGTAGCGAAATAGAAATACTTTAGTGTTGTTCACATGTTTTATTCAGTAACAGAATAGTTTTAAACCAATGTAGGACAGGCACTCTGTAAAAAAAATGTTGAAATTCTGACAATGTATGTCCTTAACATTTTGAGCAGTTCACAAGGTCAAATATTCCATGCTAGTTGCAGGAAAGTCTAAATGAGGAAAACTTCTCCGAAGAAACGCTGGTTTAAATTACCTTCCAGAAAACCAAACGATGTGTTAAGTGCTTTCTTCTTGATGAAAAACAGTTCAAAACATTGTTTATTTTCAGACACAGCCTAAAAACACAAAGAAAACAACATTCTGATTGGATGCCAGAACCAGCAAAACTACTTTGATAATTAACACACCAGTATAATTAACAACTCTTACAACATTAAAACCTCATGTAGTGTATAACTAATAAAGTTAGAATGATTGATGTGTGTTCATCCAAGTTTCCTTTGGGATATATATATATAAACCTTTCATACAGGAGAAGTACCACCCGGTCATAAAAGAAGGTTTTATCGAAAAATATGATAATATATTACAACCAGATAAACGAAAACATCCAATGTAGTGTGGCACCTGAGCAAACAGTCTAACATATAAACTACACCTGCCTGATAACAAATTAATCACCACATATTTATCAGTGTTTAAATATTAATTAATTTACTTCTATAACACTGACTATTTATTTTGCTTTTCATATGGTAACAAATATAATGTGTTTTTTTGTATATTTCAATCAAAATTAACCAATAAATAAAAGGGTCGTCATAAATCAAAGCTTACCAAGTTAAGTCTAAGACTTTAAATGATATAAACAACACACAGGTGGCCTATAAATAGTATAAGGCTATATCATATATCATATGCACTGAAATTAACAAGGAAAAGGACATTGATGTGAAATGTGAAATGTAAATATGCTACCACATCTATTGCACACATGTGGTGTGGACAGACAGACAGACAGACAGACAGGCAGACAGACAGACAGAGAGAGAGAGAGAGAGAGAGAGACAGACAGGCAGGCAGACAGACAGACACAGGGAGAGAGAGGGGAGGGAGAGAGAGAGAGTTAGAGGGAGAGGGGAGAGACAGAGAGAGAGAGGGAGAGAAAGAGATAGAGAAGAGAGAGAGAAAGAGAGAGAGATAGATAGAGAGAGAGAGAGAAAGAGCAACACACACACTTTGATCCAGAATTCTGACCACACCAGCGGACAATGAACACTGGTTGTACACTTCACATACACTTCACGCTAACTGGCAGATTTCACTGCTGACATGTCACGCTAATCCTGGAACATTTTTACGAGGGACGTCACAGGATGAGCAAGTCAGCGCTATGTGAAGTCAGCACAAAGTGAAGTCAGCACAACGTGAAGTCAGCACAACGTGAAGTCAGCACAATGTGAAGTCAGCACAGGCATGAAATCAGGAACGGTATGCAGAATCTGGGAAGACTTATCCTCAACATAAACTCTAAAACTGCCTCATGCCCAACAACAGAAGGGCGGATGATGGATCATACAATAATGTTATCCATTATGTTTTCTTTAAGTAAAGTAAAACCCTAGGTGTGGCGTGTTCTTGATGTGGAAGCCATTAGCGGAAAATAGAATTCATTGATACTACTGGCCAAACTAAGTAATATCATAACTATGGTAACTAGGTATACTAAACCATATGAAGAGCACATATATTAGGTTGATGACCTTAGAAATACATAAAAGTTGAACCTATTGACCAATTCCATAATATAAAAACGTCAATTTACGATCAATAGAGCTTTACCTGATTAAAGCAATTTTCAATCAATAAATTCATAATAAAGTTTATTTCTTTACATTTCAATTACTTTTCAAAGTAAGAGATACTCACAAATTACACAGATGAGTAACTCGTTCACTCCATTCACATAGTTACCTATTTCAATCAAAATCCAAAATAAATTATTCTGTGTATGTCCATCTATATAAAAAAAAACATCAAAGAAAGACATAAAATTGTGGCGTATGCCTTTAAGCTGTACGAGTTGAGACAACCTTATGTAGACATGGTAGATGACCTGTTTACTGGTAAACAAATCAGTGACACGTACAGGTAACTAAAGAAGGTTTCTCTGCCAGAAATGTCTGATGAGAGCTGACAGATGCATGATGGGAGATTGATCTCATTCTTGGCAACAATGAAAAAGACATGGGAATATTTGGGGGCAGATTCTCGCATAATGAAAGCCTTGTCCTGCTGGAGGTAACCAGAGCAGTCCTAGAACAGAGCAGTCCTATAGAACAGATCAGTCCTATAGAACAGAGCAGTCCTAGAACAGAGGAGTCCTAGAACAGAGCAGTCCTATAGAACAGAGCAGTCCTATAGAACAGAGCAGTCCTATAGAACAGAGCAGTCCTATAGAACAGAGCAGTCCTATAGAA